>VWZW01002032.1:164719-255301 GCA_013397115.1 Edolisoma coerulescens
TTTTTTAAAAACAAAACTCCGCCTAGCTCCTATTGTCCCTCACTTTTGTTGTTGGTTTTATTTCAAAATCTGCCTCTCCACAATCTGTCTACAAAAGGGATCATGCAAAAATTCAGACAAAAAAAAGATTAATTGATGGGCAATTGTAGTTCATGATGAGGCAGAGATGTGCTATGAATATTTGTATCAGTTAAAAGGAACATAGGCATTCATAAATGTGTAAAAGAGAACATACATTCAAAAATTATTCCATGAATAAACACTGTTCATCTCGTTGTGTTAACAATTTAACACGATTTGAAAAATAGCATGAAATGTTGTTTTTTCATTCCTTGTACAGCAGGTTGCTGAGCACACTATAGCATTGATTATAGCATTGATGATTTGTGGTTTCAAAGGCATTTTTGAAAATTGGCAAAACGTCTATAACAGTTTTGCAAAAGTGAGCAAACATCTCTCAGAAACAAGTTTAGGAAAAAAAGCCATTGAAGACGTTGGAAGAAAATGTAGCAGTGGTAGCTATTACATGCAGTGGCCCACTTGTGGCCTGTTGGATGCAAGTGTCTGCACTGCAGGAAGGTGGGAGGAAGTCCCAGAGGAATTGGGATTCTCTGCCTACATCCTCATCTATGTTCTTCTGCAAGGGCCTCTTCCTGCCAGCTCAGAGTTAGAAACTCGCTCCATAGACATTTGAATTGATCCAAGGGTTGAGTATGTAATTCCTGTTTTGATTTTAAAGCTCTTACTAAGATGACTGTCTTAGATTTCCACATGAAGTTTAAGGAGGCAGGGAGCTGTGTTTCACTGAGCTGTGCTTGTCTCGTAGGGTTCTGTAAGACCCCAGGAGAAATATTTCTCTTTTGAACTTCTCTTTGCAGTGGAAAGCTCATCTTTATTCTTTCTGCTCCATAGTGGACTCATCCCCTCCTTGTAGTTCTAAATATAAAACCCCTGGGTGAATGACCACAGAAATCCAGTGCCATAGACTGCCAGGGCAGAAATTACCTTGCCAGCATTCTTGCACCTCGCTGGCATGTTAAAGAGCTGGCAACTCCATGGGTGGTGGGATGGATTTCATTTGGTTTTCCCTGGCTTTTTGTGCCAGTGTTGGCTTGTCAGAGGGTGATGGAGGTGACTCATCCACATCTGTTCCTGCAGTCGGAGGAATATATCTCCCTATTAGCTTTCCCAGTTTTGTGAAGGTTTTAGGAATTTACTGTCTATAAGATCTCTGCCTTTTTGTCAAACTTGATGGAAATATTCGCGTTTACTGGGGAAGATGAAGGTGTAGATGTGCACACAAAGAGCACGATTCCATAGCCTTTGTTTCCTTAGGGAAGCTGGATAAAAAGTGTTCATTGCATCCCCAGTCCCCATCAGTGCACACCAGTGAAGTTGTCTTTCTTGAAATGCATTTGATTGTGGCACAATTTTAAAAGAGAATGAGTAATGTGAGTTTGTAGTAAATGGGCTGGGATTTTTTTTTTTTCAGTCCTCAGAATCCTTGACATATAACCTTTTGCTTATATAAAACACTTCAGCTATTCATTCATAGGTTTAACTATGCTGAAGACTATCCAGTGGAAAGAAATCTTATTATCTCCAGCTTAATATTTCATTATCTGGCACAATATGAGGATATTAGACTTTGATTGCTGGTTCTCTTCAGAGATTACAGCATTTAAATTCTTATTCCCATCTGCATTTTAAACTTTATCCTTTTTTTTAAAACTGGTCACATTTATGTTGCATTTAAATCTTGTCTTTCAAGTTTTCAGGTTAAAAAGTTTAGGTGCAAAATATTCAAATTAGGTTTGCCCTACATTTCCCCAACTATTCTGGTGCTCACCCACTCATTTTATGTCCTAACAATATGCAGACATAATTATGGACATCAAGGAATTGCAATGGTCATTCACTACACACCAACATCACACATCTGACAAAAAAAAAAAAAAACCTTCAAGAACAATATGATGACCTGACGCACCTAAACCTTTTACAAAACTATTAATCTGTGACAATGTCACCCAAAGTTACAGTAAATAAGTTATTGAAGTAGTTTTATGGGTCACAGTAATGTATCTGTTTGGAATCCGTTGTACTCAGACAGGCATATACATTCGCTGTAAATGGATCTTCAATCTCTGTGAATCATTTTATTCTTTTTATACACACTATAAAATTGCCATTTTTATGGCCAGGCTTGATGTATGATATGGCTGAAGAGCTGCATGAGTTAATTAAAGAATAAAGGGCTGTCCCTTCTGCTCTATATTTCTGTTCATGACACTAGTATCTGAGAACCACTGTTTTGTACCACGCAGAGATTTTGACTTTAAGGGAATCGTATAGGTTGAGGTATTCATGCTCTTACACTGTGCAGGGCATATGATTGGGTCCAAAATCCAGAGGCTTTGTATCACCAAGGCAAGCATTTGCCCTGCTGGGGCATCCCTACATTTCTCTGAAAGCTTCAATAACATTCCAATACACAAAGCAGAGTAGTTTCTGTGAGTGGTAATCCCACCAAGAAAATGAATGTGGAAAAATAGGGCAGCAAAGGATCACTTAAATTCTGTCTGCTGCCATCACAGATGGTCGTGCTGTCTCATCCCAATTAGGCACGCACCAGAGCTCAGTCACATCTCTCTCAGCCTCTGCTTGGCTAAGCTCAGTAAGAAAAACCCACAGTTCACTCTTGAGAGATAAACTCACCATTTCTTTGATCATCCTTCACCTGTGCCCCCTTGAGTTTGTATTTTTGCACAGAGCTGGCAAACACTGTCCCCTAAATTTCAGTGAAGGTCTCCCCAGGTTGCCTTCTGTGGATGATCATACTCCTGTCTCCTGGAAGGAGGGAATTAGGACCACCAAAATGGCTTATTTTGTGTCAGCCTTCAGAGGTGAATGTGTGTGCCCAAACACTTGACTCTGAACTTTGCACCAGCCAGGTATTTCCCAGTCAGTAGCTCTTGTCTCATACCAGACCAAAGATGAGCAAAAATCCCATAGCAAGGGAGCATCTTCAATTTCAATTCTTTCCCTTTGAATCCTGGCTCCTGTGCATTAAATAAGATATTTTCTTCCTTTATAACCATGTGATAGAAGTTCCCACAAGCATTTTCCTTTCATCAGGAGAATATTATTTAGACAGCCAAAAGGAAGGTAATTGTAGCATAGGGTAATCACTGGAAAGAGAAAAGAATGCCTCCTTATATTTACATTTTAGAAAGCATGAAATTCTGTTTCACTTGCTTGTCATTATCCAGTATGAGCTAAGACATTTGCAGAATGTGAGCTCTCCAAAACAGTTTTAAAAGATAAAGTATTCTGATTACTCTGAAGTGTAGAACAATATTTTTCTCCGTACTAGTGTTAGAGAAAAATAGCACGAAAATGTCAGGAACCGTAACTCACTGTTCTTTTTTCACATAATTTAATCATGTGCCTTCATTTTGAATCCCACATCCAATAAAGCAAATTCTCTTTGAGCAACTTCTCTAAGAAATCATCCTTCTTCTGTACAGTCTGTATTACTGCTGGGCCCCTTCTATCTTAGTTTTTTCTTCCTGTAAATGCTATTGTAGATGCAGATCTTCAATATCACATTGATACCTAAGTTTTCTCCTTGAGATCATTTTGTTCTAGGGAAAGAGTTATAGTCTTTACTTGTCACAGTTACAGGTGGATAAAACCTCTCATTCCCGTGAGGCACTGGTTTGCTGCAAACAGGCTAGAAAAGCACAGTTAGAGAAATGAACACCTGAGATTGCAAAACACTGCAAGAGAGGTTTCAAATGCCATGCAGGTTATAGGTCTTTAAAAGGTACACGGCTGTGTCATATTCCTTCCCAGAACCCAATTTTGTCTGCGCAAATATGACACACAACTATCATTCCTCTCACATATTAGGCTTATCATCTCTTTGCCCTTTACAGCCTTCCTCATGTCCTCTGTTAGCTCTAATAAAAGTTAATCCAGAAGAAAAGGCTCAGAAGACCAAGCAGACCAAGCTCAATTAGTTCTTTGATTAACTTCATAATTGAGCAATAAGCCACAAAGCCAGACCTTCTTCAGCGGAAAGGGACAGGACTCTTCGTGGCAAGGTACAGCCTGCTCAACATGCATTTCTGCACAATTTTATTTATTTCACAGTTTTTTGTGATTCAGTGAATGCATGCAGGGGTTAGGGGTGTATACCTTGGTTAACACCACGTACTCTGCCCACAGCTGTGCCCCAAACCTCTTATGGGCTGGTGACCCTTTCCCTGACATCAAACTTCCATTTCTAAGGTTTAGTAAAGAGGTAGTCTGGGTGTAACATGGGCTTTTATTAGGAACACCAGAAGATGAGCAGCCAGAGCTAGACATTAACTTTTAAACCTGCTTTTAAACCTGTGGTGAGAATGCTCCTGTGCAGCGCACTGGAAAAATGCTATCCTTTTTAAGGCAGCTCTGTAAAGAAGCATTGTATTAAAGAGGGTGAGAAACTCAAGGATTTGGGCTGGTCCAGGAAGGGTGCCTACACACCAGTATTTGGGAGTAAAATCCAGGTGTCTGTTCCTGCAGGGAGGAATCTATCCTTCTTGGCACAGTGTGCAGTATGTGGGGTTCTCCATGTGTGGCTCTGCACTGAAATATCCACGTAGACAAGACACTATAGGTGTCTGGAGATGAGACAGAGTAATGTATTTACAAGGACTCTGCAAAGAACTCAGACTGGTTTTTGGAAGTTTCCTCCTGAAATTGAATATTCGAAAAATTCTCTCACAATAAACATATGCCCATCTGTGATATTCACAGCTTGTTTTAACTTTATGATGCTGGAGGCAGACCTCTAATCTCAGCGGGTGTATTCTCACTGAAGAAATGGCCCTATAAAAGATAATGGGTAATTAATATCATAAAAAAAATTCCTCAGTAATGACTGGGGATACCAGAACTTGGTTCATAATTCCTTTTGGGACCCTGGAAATAAAATTTTATATTTTCCAGCAAAAAAAAGGCTGATCTTTGTATTTTGAGTACATGCAACAGCAAATAGTACACTTCCACAGTTTTGTGACATGCTGACTGGAATTCAATTTCTTCCTTACTAGCTGAGGAAGGAAGATCTGAAACATCCTCAAAGTCTAACAAGATGCTAATGTGCTAAAAAGAGCCTTTGAATGAGCTTGTTTTAGTCAAAATATTGCAAGTGTGTTAATTCTAAGACCTCTAATGGCACTAAAAACACTCATTGACAAATGCCTCATTTTCTCTTAATAACACTTGCTTTAATGTTGCTGTAAATGATACCAACTTTGCCATAATGATACAGTGCTAGCACTTAAAATCTACCTTCAATGGTTATTTTTGTTTCAAATTTTGAATTTTCATTTGATCCCATATGCTTTTGACAATGCTGGAGTGATTTAAAGCCAGCTGATTACAGAACACTGAATTAAAGCAGAATCTCAGGTACATTACAAAGGTGAAGGAGCAGCTAGATCCTAAGCAACACCTGAGCTAATGTCTCTTTTCTAATTGAGTGATAGTCAGGCAGTTTGCAGCGCAAGCAAGTATGGTTAAATCAAATTGACTTTTAGTGTTAGACCAATGGTGCTAATAGACTGGGTTCACTGTCTGTAATGGATATGGAAAGACAAATACATTAAAAGCAAAGGTCATTCTTATCTTTTGCTTTTGACAGCAAAGGCTTAACTGTACAAAGTTCGTTTCCCCTCCAAGAAATTATCGTTCCTACGGTTTATCTCAAATGAGTTGGGTAATGAAAATCTAGAAGGATTTTTTTCTTTCCACATCATCCTCCATAACTCAAGACTTATCATCCTTATAACTGGATGCATTATTTGCCTTTTCTCCTCGTGCTCAGATGGGAGTAAGGGATTGTTTTCCTTTTTATTTTTGCTTACAGAATCTAGTATAATGATCTCCTGATCTTTGCTTCAGGTGCTAATGTATCAACAAATAAGCAACAGTGGTTCCAAGTATGGGAAACAGGATGAGGTTGTGAGTTGTCTGGAGGAGTACGGAGCATGTGGTAGGAAATATGGACCATTGTTTCCTTCAGCAGTGAACAGAAAGAGAAATAGGCATCTTGGTGAACTTGAAACACTATTCCCCTGCTGAACCCATGAACTTTTTGCCCATGCTAAAAGAATGTCCTCTTCATATAGCTGAATACTGTGGGCAGGGGAGGAGTTTTAATACTGCTTTCAGGGTTTAAATTTCAGGCACTGAGGGCTGCAGAAGCCTTAGCCCATTGATTTCTGTGGGGCTTGCAGTCTGCTTGGGGTTTAGTATGTGTGTGACTGTCTTGGCTCGGGATGGCACCCAGAGAGCTCTGAAAGCTCATGAATTGCAGATTAATAACAATGCAGGCAGCAGTTAGGGTACAGAATAACTTCCTTCAGCACAGTGAAAGTGATGTGTGTTTGCAACTGAAGGTTTGTGTCTGACGATGAGGCAAGATGAAGGGAGCTGCATTTCAGTAAGGACTTCAGCAAAAGATGGCAGCAACATCTTATGCTAACAAGTAAGGAAAAGATTTTGTCAGCAAATAGAAGGATCCTCTACCTATTGTCTGATTTTGGCCATGTCTGATTTGTAGTGTGATGTTGTATCTAGGCCTTTCTGACCCATAATAGGCTACTGAAAGCCATCTGGGCAGTGCCATCTCCCACAAGTCCCAGCTGCAGAAGGAGAAATTCTCCTGGGAGTCTGATCTAGTGAGGGGGATGTGCTTCAAATCCTGACAGCACCCACAGGGTGGGACAGGAAAGATTTCTCTTACTTCTGTTTTAGAGCCCTCTGATATTCTGCACCTGGTGGCCGAAATTCAGTGGCAATGCATCACTCTCTCCCTAAGTGCTGCCTTAACAAAGGGCTTCTCTCCAGTCTCAGACTCCATGGTTTGCTTTCCTGGAGGGAGAAACTTCTGCATGCTTGGGTTAAATGAGTTGAGAACAAGCAGTGCTCTGTGCAGTGCTGCTGCATCATCCTGTTTGTCACACTTTTTTTTATGTATAGTTTTATTTTATCCATCAGTAGTGCTGCCTATTTGTATTAGTTTGAATGATTAGTAATTTTTACATGCAACTGTCATACTCTGCCTCTTTAATTGCAGTGATTCTACCATGCTGTGAAGGAACATTTTGACATTGTAAAAACCAAACTTTTGCTAGAACATTTTTGACATTCATAAAGGTAAAATTTTAGTGTGGTTTTCATGGTTTCACTATAGACCAGGTACAAAATTCTGTTCCATAATATATTTTGAGTGTGCAACTGACATTTCTCACTTGATTTAGGGAGGACAGAACAACAAGCAAACTGCATAGCAAAAGATTGGAGTTTCTAGCAAGTTGAAAATACCATGGTTTGTTTTCCACTAATACCAAGAGAGATAAAGTTAATCTGAAAGTACACAGAAATTCACATTTACAAAATCTGGTCTCCACAAGGCCATGAAATCCTTAATTTGTTTATTTCTCCCAGAAGAATATAAATCACTGTTGCATCGCCCAAATGTTTGTGAGTTTATCAAAAGGAGCGTTTATTCAGCATTCGTTCCACTCTGTCATTAAATCCTCTGGATTATATGGCTGTTGTTGTCTTTTAAATTCCTGATAAATATGTTGCTGACAGCCAGCTGTTCTTTCCAATGCATTATAACCAACCATCCTAGAGTAGATCATTAGTCTGCTTGCATCCATCTATTTTGTTTATGCCACTCAGGGAGATTACAATGGCCATCTGCAACTGTGGCCACTTTCTGTTTTGGAGGAATGCACCGTCAATGGCACAGGAATGTGAAGGGGCAGGGCAGAGTTTCAAGGATATCAGCTCTCTTGGAGAACACTCCAAAGCTTGCTTGTCCATTAGAGGGACACTTTGGCGTCTGTGGTGGCTTCAGCCCTTTTTCCCCTGAGGCGGTTTTGGAGCCATGCAGACTGGTAACACCAGGAGAAGCCACTTGGGGCTGAACCCCCAGGCAAGGCATGGGGAAATGCCTGACCCATCACACCACCTGGTTATCCCTGGCAGCAAAAATTTGGGTGTGCAGTAAGTGTCAGTTCTGGGACAGACCTTTCCCCCTCATACTCTTATGCCACATTACATTTGTTAAATAGAAGGCCAGAGCTTTCCAGAGTTTCCCCTTGGCAGCAAGCTGATATTTCCTGCTTCTCTTTTGACTTTTCAGTGGTCTGAAGCATCAGGCTTGGTTCACTCGCAGTTCAAGCTGTCAAACTCCCGAGTACAGAGCAGTCAGAGTATGTTTCTGCTGGGGAAATCGAACAGCATGTTTTCCAGTTTGCAGCATTCAGTCCACACGGCTTTTTCTCAGAAAACAAGGGAATGCTGCCCCTTGCACTTGTAATTTGCAGTAATTAGCAAGGAAATGATGCTTGGTTTTAGAGAAAGAAGCACACTGAGCAACTCATTCCTAAAAAGAAGATTTGGAAAGGAGGCTCACATTGGGAAGAAGTACATTTTAATTCCTGTTGTAAACATAAATATTAAACACTTTTTGCAAATCAAAAATCAGAAGGGAGAAAAGCAGTGATCTTTGGATTGATTGAACTTTTTTTCTCCTAGCTTATGCTGAAATGCTTAATATTTCAGCTGTGTGTGAAATGCAAGTAAGCTGATAGATTGGTTGTATTAATTGGAAAAAAAGCTAACTCAAAAAAGCCCTAGCTGAGACACTTTATTTTCAAAGAACAGATGGCTTTCTTTACTTACAGCTGTAGCATATTTTGCTGCAACATAAAGACATATAGTATATCCTCTGGGGATGAAGGAAAATGAGATGGAAAGAAAATGTTGCAGGGAAAATCATTAGAAGCTCTACAAGTAATGGAAATACCAGGCCTGACTTTTGGTGCCACTAACCTTTGTTGGCTTCAAATGACAAGTCCTACTTGAGATCAAGACATCAACAGGACCCCTACTTGCCCTGAGTTTCCCACCCTCCTCCCCACGAGGACAGCAGCAGGAGAAGCCCCACCTGCAGACATTTCTTGTGGCAGAGGACATTTCTTATGTTTCCTCTACCAGCCTGCCTGGCTTAACCTTTTGACCATCCTTCAGCTGCCTCTTAATATGACCATTTTATCAACAACTGCAGTTAAAATGGCAGTCAGTTTAGCCAGCTCTGTCTGCTGCTGCTTGAAATTTTATGTATTGTGACCTTCTTTGTGCCCTTAATTTCGGCTGGAGATGCTCATCTCCTTGCACTGTAACCAATGAATCAATTTTATTTTCTCTGCCAAAGGTGTTGGGGGGGTGAAAAGTAAAGTTTCTCCCCCTGCTCCTTATCTCAAATAAGAAAACTCCTGCAGTTTTTCTCTCTTTGTAACTGCCTATTGATTGTGCATGTCAGCTGTACGTCTGTGGGCGCTGAAGGATTTGATTTTATTTCTGTTTACTCAATGATATCTAAAAAATGGCTGCTTGAAGGGCTGCTGAGAAGTGGGGGTCTTGTCCACAGGTTTTATAATGCGTTGTTGGAGTATAATTACAGCAGGACGGTGTGACTACACAAGGTATTTCCTTTTACTTGCTTAGGTATTCTTTTTGAATGACACATGCATCTGCAGTCCCAAGGCCCCAGAACTGCCATAGGCAAGATTGCCCCATACTGCCTTACACGTGCCCAGATTTAGTGCTCTTGCATGAATTGTTTGCCAGTAAATAAAAATAGTCATTTTTCTGAGTGTTTGATGGCAATGGATGCTGTGCTCACCTCTGTTGGTCTGGGCAGTCCTCTGCCACCAAGAGCAAGTCAGATGTGTGCCTGAATGAAACAGGCTGGGATGGACAAGAATTGCCTAAGGAATGAGAAGCAAACATCAATTACTTGCTCAAGGATGAAAAAGTGTTTGGTAGGCTACTTATTTAGATGGCTAAGCACATCTTGCATTTGGCTTCAGCATCCCAGCCTTGCACTTACAGCACATCTCCTATCACATCTGTGACACTTGAGCAGTTCAAAGAGGACTTTTGCAGGGCCAGGAGTTGGACTTGATGATTCTGATGGGTCCCTTCCAACTGACCATATTCTGTGATACAGTAGCAGGTCGTACAGTAATTCCCTGTGTAACTTGCATTACTCAGTGCAAGCCTGTCATGTGTGTGAGTGACAATTATTCTAAAATTGGTATTTCCAAGCCAAGTGCGAAAGTTTCTGAGGTACAGCTTCCAGCAAATATTATTATCAAATATATTATCTCTTTATTTAATTCTGGATCCATAATCAAGATTGCCTTTATTAGATTTCAGGAAATCTTTATTGCACTGCCTTCTCCTGGGAGAGGTGCCCAAGGCACTGAGCCCCTGAGCAGAAGCCTGAGTGAAGTAGAAGTAGCTCTCAAATTACCACAGCCCTGTTCAGTTTGTCCCTGTATCTGTAACAGTGTGATATTTGTCTTCCTTTTACATGATGGGGCCTGCTGAATAAGAAAATGTGTCAATCTTAGGTGAGGGGGTTGCTGTTTCTGATGTTACAGATTTATGATTTCATAGCAAGATACTGATGCAAACCTGGAAGAACTAAACTTCTACTTCTGCAGAGAGAAGTCCCTGAGTAGCTCCAGCCCTTCAGAGATTAAGAGCAAAGGAAGCAAGGAGAAGCAGTTTGAAGTTAGGGCTCAGACAATGCCAGATATTCACTGCTTGAAGATTTAGCTCTGTGCTTGCAGCTGGATTAAGGTGGGATGTTTGGGAAGTCTCTGAATATGGCTGAACATTGTGCTTCACGTGGCCGTAGGAAGGATATCTAAAAATGGCAGCAAAGTATTCATTTATATGCGGGGCCACAGAGCTGGAACTGGTTAGCTGTACAAAAGATTCTACATCCTCAGTGTTTTGAAATGAAGGGGTTCTCCTGTGACATAATTGTGTATATCAAAGCTCTAATAGGTAAGTAATTAAGAGTTTGAATGACAGGCATACAAGTCCAATGCAAAGCACCCTCTGCAAAGAGATGGTGTAAACCAGAGGGTGGAAGAATACAGTGTGTGAGTGTATGTGACAAAAATTCCCTGTCGGTTCAAGAATGGGTGCTTTGTTTTTCATTAGATACGATATTGGAGATGTGTCATCTTTAATACATTTCTGTCAAGCTCGGTTGTCAGAAAGAGTGAAATTTCTTTCAAAAAAGACATAGCTGCTAATCCCTAAAAGCACACTGCAACCACATTCTGGTCCTTCCAGATCTCTGATCAATGTCTGCTTCTGCAAAGATGCCCTTGAACCTTGGAAATGGCCTCATAATATTAATAGAAAATATAAAAAGTACCCTTTTTTCCCTATTCTTACCTTGTGGAGAGGGACATCTTTTTAAATATTTGTTTCTTTTGCAACTCGGTGTCACATTTTCATCAGTCAACTGAAAACTCCTCAACTTTTCAGTGTGAATAAGAGTCAAGAAAAGGATTGATGTAATCTGTTTTCTTTGGAACCTGTCTTGTAGTGCTTTTAAAGAGTCCCCAGATGGTGAAATCTGCAATTTTGAAACAAAAGCCTTTTCCAGTTGAGTATGGCCAGGTACTCATAACCGTGAAAGGAATCACTCATAGAGCTATATTACTTTTTCACAGGAATAATACTATGTGTTAGGAAAAAACTGGCTAACAATCAGATTTCTTTGACAAAAGATGTGAAGTTTGCTTTTTTAAATACGGAATTCATTAGTATTACTGAACAGTCTTATCATATTTCTTTTAACTATAAATGATTTCCTCATACTTGGTTCCTCAGTTTTCAAAGGCTTTAGAAGTTACATAAAAGCAGGTACACGATAGAAGACTGGGTATTGTGGAGGTGTTAATACGTGGCAGATTTTTTTTAACCTAAGCACACATATTTCAGGACCCATTATCTTGTCTTTTCTTTTGATAAAGTGGTTTTAGATTGACTATTACATTCCAAAGAAATTCAACACAGGTTATTTCCGTCACGCAGTGACCGGCACTCCTCACCTGGGCAACTGCTCATCCAGTTGGACAAGGTGGAAAAATAAACGTGTTCTCAAATGTCTTCTCAGGGCAGAACTGGGTGAGAGGCAGTCTCTGGTGTGAGAGACAGGTGAATAACCAAACATTAGGACCATGATAAAGGCATGGGACAGCTCAGCTCTTGGAGCTGATACCTGCAGAAAGAGTTGTAAGTTTGAGTCACAGGTGGCTGAAGATGTGCAGAGACCATTAACATAAACATTCTTCTGTGATGCTAAACATGTGTGATGTGAAAATCACCTCTAATTGTAGCTGTAGAGCAGCCTCTGTGCACTCACCTATGATAAACCAGACCTTTCATAAAAAAATATTGTTCATATAGGTACTAATCCATGTTCAATGACAGCACAACACTTCATTTACATTTATTTATTGAACACTGGGATAGGCACAGAGTGTGTTTCTCTAAAAGCTTCTATGAATATTAATGACAAGGAATATCACTTGTAGACAGCACTTGTGCCTAGGAAAATGTAGAAAAGGAAAGCCAATAAAGCATCATGTGAAAAATATTAGCTTGCTGAAAAGCTTTTTATGGTTTGAATTAATTTTTAGTTCAGCAGCACTTGTTAAACCTATAAATAGATAAATAGTCTCTTGCCTTCCTATAGCTTTTTTCCTCTTATAGTGTGCTTTAGAAGTCTTCACATTCAGTGATTTTTATTTTATTATATTTAGTTAACACTGCAGGCTCTCTTTCAGAGAACTGCTTTGATAACAAGCTTTTATCTCAGTTCCTAGTGTGATAAAAGCCAATTTAGAGTCACTTACTTTATACAAAACAATGCAAAGTACAAGATATTTTGATGATAATAGCATCTTTAAAAAAGGATGACCATCTGCCTTTATTCACTTCTCCAGCTTTCAGTGTCCTTTCAAGCTCCACTTTCCCTATGGAAAGATGAAATCACACAGATCATTCTCAGTCCCGTCAGCTGCAAAGATGTGGTAACCATCTTATAAGATAAACATATGGCTGGGTCTTAAGGGCTTTTTCAAACTGGGAATCTAAATATAGGCTGCCAAGCTGTGTACAGAAGCATCTGCCACGTCAGTTCCCCATCACAACGCCTTCCTGCACCACCAGGAAGCCTGAGCTGGTGCCTGCTCTTTTCCAGGTTGGCATCTTATGGCAAGAACCAGCCACAAAAATGTAGAGCAGTGTATCTGAAGGCTTAAATTCAGACTCCTTAATCTCAATGTTTTAGGAATAATTTGGGATAGATGAGACTCATCCATCCAGACAGTTCCAAGAAAAACCCAGCTGTAAGCTGCAGGGTGAGCATGGGAAGACCTGGAAGTTGAGCAGTCTCTCCAGGAGGACCAGGGAAGTGGTATTTTGAAATACACTTTAGTTCCCACTGGCAGCGCCATTCACACAGTCCTTATTGGGCAGGCCAGGAAGGATCTATTCATACTCTGTCTGATTTATTTTTACACATTTCCTGGCAAAACTGTTGTCTACTCTCTGTTTCTTGCTTCATTTGTGGTCTCTTGGTTTAGATGGCCTCCCTCCTGAGGAGCATTAAGCAGGAATTGCCCCATACATGGATCTGTAGCAGCTCCTCATAGCTAACCAGAACATGTCCCCAACTTCAACCACTTGATTTTCCTGCTGTACAGTGCTCCTGCCTCCTGCCTTTTGTGAGGAATGTTGTAATTAGCCTCTGTGAGCTGTTATGGCTCTTATTGGAGGTTGACTCTTTCCCTCTGACCTTGAAACACAGTGGGATTCTGGTAGTGGAGTGGCCTTGCCCATGCCTTCCTTCTACTGGTGCCTCTGAAGAAGTGAGGTCTGTGCTTAAGAGAAAATACAGCCAAAGGAATTTGCAGTTGACCATCTTCTCATCTCATCTTGACCACTTTCTCATCAGCCCCTCATACAAGAAAGAACTGGATATATAGAGCTTAATAAGACATTTTTCTCCAGGTAATCAGCACAATTATGACAAAGTTTCTCATTAAAATATTTGTGTGAAGACAACTCTTTTGGTTGAAAGTGTGCATGGTGCTTGTGGGCTAAAATCACCGTTGGAAGCAACTTTTATATAGTAATACTTTTTTTTTAACTGGGTGTGTTTCTTTGCTTGGGTTTTTTGGTATCCTATAAGCAAGGCCTCTGAAATGTTTGTCAAAACAAAGACTGGTAATTTTTATAAGCTTTTGGTTTTGAAGCAGAACGCACCCCCCATTCCAGGAAGCTAACTTTCCTTTTCTAATCACATGGAACTTGCCCTGAAAATCAGAGGAGGATGTGTAATACAGAGAGATCCATAAAGGTGCAGGAAGTTAGATTTATTGCTATTTGTGAAGCCATTTAACACTGTTCAGAGCAGTTTTAGCTCATCAATACCCCAATGGTGAATCTCAAAATATCTATCACGTTTATCTGAGACAGACTTCTGCAATGAATCTTCATTTGTTCTTCCCTAGTGTTTGCTCTCACCCTTTACTTTACTTTTTGCCTTACTTTAAAACTTCAGTCATTTACTTTAGGAGTCAAAACTCTCTTCCTCCTCACCCCAGGTACTGAATAACCAGCTAATAAACTACGGGAGGTAAAGAATTCCTGAAGTTCTTCCTTCACCTAAGCTAGCTGTTGAACAGGAACCATGTTCCTAGCAATTGGCATCACACTGGAAACATGCCTTGAACAGACTTAAAGATGCAGCCATTGCAATCAAAAGATTAATAGATAAGTAACTAATTTTAATAAGTTACTCTCCTACATGGACTATTTTAAAACTTTAAGATTGCTAACATAAGACATTTAATAAACATGAAAGGAAAAGAATCTCAGTAGCTGGGTTTACAAAAAACAGACAACAGCCTTGACTCACGTATCTAACATTGGAAAAAAAAAAGTTTCAAAAATATTGTGGCTAGGTATTTAATTAAAGAGTAAAGAAAATAATTTTTCGAAAATAGATCTTTATTAGCAGTCTGGGTTAGAGAACTGGATATTCACTTTGATTAGGGTTTTCCATTGAGAGGAATAAAAAATTTAGGTTTTCACAGGTTACAAGTTAAAAAATATGGAAAGTGATGTATTTACATTACAAAGATGAAATTGAGTTACAGCGGCTAATAGGATAAGTGTTGCAAGTTAGACATTAGAAGAGGGATATGAACCCAATTTACTGGGCAAATTAACTTTGTTAGAACACTTGAGCTGGCACAAAGATAACAGCGCCTATAGGAGACAAACTGCCTGCCTTGCTTGTGTACTCCAGTGTTTCTCTAATGATTATAAAATTCTTGAGGCAAGATTTTTTTCACCAGCCTAAGGGCACCAAAAGATGGTGATAAACATGCAACAGAAATAGAATAAAAGCTGGACTCAGTGCCCTAACTCTTCATATCCTTATACCTGCTGAAGAAGTTCTGGTTCCTTTGCTCTGCGTAACTAAAATTGTGCTCCTGCATGGCATGGGTGCCACTGATTTGCAAATGGAGCTACTCAGTGTTTTCAGGACTTGAATAACAAGCACAGAGAATCCCTTAAAAAATACTGTCCTGGAAAGCAAAGCAGCAGATAGAGCCTGGCCAAACTGAAGGGGAGCTGAAGCTTTTCGGCAGTGTCCATCTGAGGCAGTTCAGATATGGACTGAAATGCATTTGGCATCTCTTTCCTGTTTGATGACGAGCCGTACTCTGTTTCACCCTGTGCCCAAGGGTTTCACAGTGCTTCATGCAAGTAAGGTGAATGGTGTCTGGATGAAGTCAGATATTGAACAAGGGGATCTTAACATGCTTGTTAGTGCAGAAGCTCTTCTGCTATTTCCAGGCTGTTCAATATGAGAAAGGGAACTGGGCTTAAATGATGTACCCAAGGTTGTGCCTCAAATTAGTTACAAGATGGGAAGCGGTCACAAACGGTCCCCTCTGAGATCATGGGGCTGATCTGCCTTCCTGAAAATAAAAGAAAGCCAGTCCTCCTTGTAGCGAGCAATTTAAGCCAATTTGTATTGAACAATTTGCTATGAGATTTGATTAAATAAAAAAAAGAAAAACTTTATGAAGCTAGACTAAACAGTGTTCACAGCATAGCGGTCATCTTTTGATGTGATGCTTTAGAGGAGCTGAGGCAGAATGTGCTTTTTCTGTGCAGTTTAATAAAAATAAGGCTGTGAAACATCTTCTGATGCAAAAATCCAAGACTCTCCTCAACATCTAACACTGAACCTTAAAATTACCATACCTGAATGCATGCAGATGAGTTGTGTTCATTAATTTTAGCAGCATCTGTGCCCATTTACACCAGCTAAATATCTAACATTCAATATAAGTAATTTTCTTGTCCCTTTTCAATTAGCTCCATTACAGAAAATCTAATTAAATCATATCTTTTAGCAGGAACCAAGAATTCAAGGGCTGTATTTTTGCACTTAATTAAAACCTCTTCGTCTTGAACTGGTAATTTTCTGAAAAAGATATCCAGTAGTTTTTTCCTCTGATCCACTTGGTTCCTGAATGAAATGGCTCATTTACTCTGAGTTGGCTCTTGAAGTGTACACTTAAGCTCCAACTCTTGCGGCGATCTTAGAAGATGATAGGAATCATAGCTGCTTTTCTCCGCACTTCTGGATAAAATCTCTTCAGATACAGCTTGTGTTTCTTTTGGGCCCACAGAGACATCTGGATGACCATCAGGAAAGCAAAGATGCCAACTAGCAGGGAAAAAGATTTAAAGAAAAGGATCATGTGTGTTCTTTCAGTGTTTGTTTCTGTAAATACAACAGCGTTTGGGGAAGTGCTTGGCCCTAAAGCAAGTGGGCAGTAGCTGCCTGATCCAGCTGCCTGGCAGTGAGGTCTCAAAAAGCCCAGCAACTACAAGATTTCCCAGGACACTGCTCTGGTTGTCAGGAGCCAGTAAGTGGATCTTGGGTACCTCTCCCTTCAGGCTGAGTGGCACCAAATGGGGGATAATTTTACTGCATTTTCATTTTGCAAATTCATTATCCTTTCTTCCTTAAAATGAGGTGGTTAATCAGAAATGTTCATTTGGCGTCCGGTCAAGTTATGTCTGGGACAATTGCAGCAAGGATGAGTGTGCTGCATATGTTGCTGCTCCTGCCACTGTAGGGACAGCCCTACACTGTCCCCAAACTTTCAGATCATTTCCATACTGAAGCCTAACAAACAAAAACATTTCATCTTTTCAAACAAAATTTCAATTTAATTTTTTTATGATGCAGTTTAACCCACTTTTGAAATTCGTTTCTTTTTCATTTGTAAATCACACGGGGCTACTTCTTACAAGTAGTTTTTATAGGTTTCTATTTTGAAATGGAAAAAATAATTTAAAAAGTGAATGTTTTGGAGAGCTCAGTCACAGGGACCATATTTTTGGGAGTGTTTAGGTCTCTAAGGATGCAGGAAAGTACTGAGCAAGAGTCACAAATGCTGCTAAGCAGGCTGCTCTTACAAGCATTTTGGAGGTTTCTACATTTATCTCACATGGGGACTTTGATGGCAATATTTCATATGCTATAAACTTTTTTGGCAAATTTTAGATGTCCAGAATTGACTTCTACAAACAACACTTTAAATGCTGTCTTCATTCTGTTGCACACTTACCTGGCAATGTTTGTGTCATCACTGTGAAACTAATCCAAGACCCAGCCTGTTGCAAAGAAAAAGGCACTGTTAGTTGTGTATTTTATGTAAGGCAAAAGGGCAAGTTTTCAAAAGCTCTTCCTGGAAAAAGAATGTGGTACTTGTACTGGAAACGGGAGAGGAAAAATGGTAAGAAATGAACCCCCCCAGTGTGCTGGATGGGGTGAAGAGATGGGTGATAAATCTTTAGATCACTGGGGAGACTGTAGTGGAGGGAAATATAGACAAGAGTCCCTGAGATAGTGATGTGAGGGAAGAGGAGGGTCTGGTGGAGCAAGTTTTGTGGGAGCAGGGGGACTCTGATGTAGGAACACCAGGACTGATGTGCAGAGGAAACTGCGGATTTTCTGCAAAGGCTGAAACAGTAGCCACCTACCCTTTGCACGTAAGCAGAAGAAAGTCACATACCTCGTATGTATAATTGGGACAGGATACCAGCAGGAAGAGCCACGTGAAGGGGTTGTAGGTTGGACTTGGAAAACAGGTTCTGTTTCCTTCTGAAAGGGAAAAAAAAGCGGTGGGGAAAATCAGACAGGACCAGTTTCAGTGCAGGGAGAGGAGAACTGAGCCTTATCACAGCCTGCCCATTTAACAGCAATCCCCTGGGCCAATGCTCTCAGAGTACAATCTGTTAGAAAAGTTTCAGTGAAATCTTTAGGGGCAGCAAAAGCTGTATTTATCCTAGTGAGAGTGCTGCTCAGCGAGCCTTGTATCAGTTTTTACAAGAAGGTCTGGCGTGTCCAAAGGATGCAACTCCTGTTCAGAAGAGAGAGACAAGTTTAATGTGGACTAGACAGCAGGTGAGGACTAAGGGCACTCCACTGGGATGTGGGGGATGCAGCTGTATCTTATTCTGACCCAGGAACATGAATCTGTTGGCTCCCACATCCTCACCCTTCATCTCTGGTGGAATAGGAAAACAACTCCAGAGCTAACAGGGTGACTCTCTATAGCCACTGTAGAGAGGCCTCAGTGTAAACTTTGCATTTTAGATATTTAATACCTAATACAAATTCAGTGGCCTCATAAACATGTGGGGTTGGTTGGGTTTTTTTGCTTGATTAGTTTTGATGTGGCTTTTTTCATTTGGTAGTTTCTTTTCCCTTTTCTCCCTGCCTCGGACTGGTGAAGGATAAAGAGAGAATAGGTAAAAATAATCCTTTTATTCTGGAGCTGGAATTGAAGGATTTTCTGTTAGGAAATATCTCAGAGTAAAAGTGTTTTCTGATCTAGGACATGCATTATCCTATCCAGGAAGTAAGAAAACAATTGCAGAAATTATCAATTATTAATAAGAAACACCTCATTTTTAAGTTCTGACACCAATGCTATATTTAATACTTGTAGGCACTGAGAACTTAAATCAATTTTTTTGGCTCTTGCTGCTTTTAAACTGAATTAGGCCCCTTGCAAGAAATGGTATAAGCAATTTCCTAACCACAGTGCATGAAAACCTTCAAGAACAGAAACTGACTTCTGTGTGTGAAGCTGATTATACTGTGGTATTTTCTTGAATGGGGTGTTCAAGTGGGGAAATTACACTTTTTAGTGTCTGAAAACATATTTTACCTTCTGGTATAGATTGTATAACTTTTATTTTCATGACACAAAAATGCTGAAAACCCAGCCTGTTAAGAGCATATATTTACACTGATGCCTGAGTAAGTATTCATGAGTCTATGTCTGTGTATTTGAATATATGTATGTACATCTTTGCCTGAGATGAATGTGTCTAAAAACTCTGCAATACAGTTTAGAAGTTTTTGAGACTTATTTAAAACGAAACACACTGCTGTCAGTCACCAGCAGGCTTTAAAGGACTTCTGCACTTAAATCCATATTTGAATTGCTGTTGTGTCTAATTAGGATAAATTTGCTATAAGCTTTGAAACAATAACAGTATTTCTAATGTTTCCTTGTCATCCCATTTGTTTTGAAGGTGTTAGACCAGTAGCATGATACCTGCTTCATCTTTTTTTGTTCGGTGGATGTAGGTGCATAAATTACCACACACCAAAAGAAGATGGATAGGTTAAGCACACTTCAGTCTTAAACAAACAGGAAACAAAGACAGACCTGAATTGGTTTGGTGAGCTAAAGCTACGTTGATAAAGTGATTTCCAGCTTCACACATCTGCAAGACATTAAAAACATATTTTCAGTCAGATGCCTAAAATGCTGTGGTGATTGTGCTGCAGTGCATAACCAGAACCCTCCCCGTTACAACTCAGCCTCTGTATGCAGGAAATATGTACTCCAAAAAACAGCCTGTGATCTCAGTCACACACACAAGTGTCCAGTGAACTCTGTGGGTGCAGCCTGGGGTGAAAGCCCCTGGCACAGCTCTGTAGAGCTCCGTGCAGCCAGGCCTTCAGTGGAGTTCCCATGCCCAGCACATGCAACATGTTTGGCCCTGGGGAGATCAGAGAGACTCCCTGGCTCTAAGGAATTCAGCAAGATGCTCTTCTTGATTTCCTCTGGCTTTAATCCAAGCTGCAAAGAAGAAGGTGAAAAGCCGACCTGTGGTTTTGTAAAGATGTCACGAGTTAATGTCCCTAACCTTTTCCTACACACGCTTTCAGAGGTGTTCAGCAAAACAGGAAGGAAAACAGGGTGAATAAAAAACCAGCAGTTCTCCAAAAGGCAGACTGGTTGAATGGATAGATGGATAGTAGTCAGGGATTGATAAAGGAAGGGAGCCAGTACTATTCATGGTTCTGCAACTCTCTGGTTATGCTGTTTCCAGCCATAATCAGCCTCTCAACATTGGTCTCTAACATTTAGGTGCTTCAAACTTTTGGAAGAGGTACCATGTCTCCCCATTTGGTCATACAGCCTGTAGTACAGGCTGATTTCAGATTTGCTTGGGGCTTTCAGTAATTCATCAGCTACAACTACTGGAAGAATCAAAATCAGTATTTACCCATATTTAAGAAACTGGTAGGGAACTGGTAGGAAAATTAGTTTATATTCCTGAAGAAGAAGACCTGTCACCACAATTATGTAATTTCATGGTTTTCATTTTTCCCCTACTCTGTGAAGAAAACCAAAATGCTGTATACAGTTCAAGCTCAGGCCGAATTGAACTTTTTTATTCATTTCCGTGTTTGAAGACTGATTTGTCCTCTCAAAATAGAAAAATGCAGTGTTAGAAGGTTTCATTTTCTTATAGCATTTGTTGTTCTAAATTTTGCAAGGCTTGAAAAAGTTTAAGAAATTAAAGTTAAAATGAAAATGTTAAAACCTAGAGATGTTAAAAGTGTGAAGTCACAAAACTAATACAAAAAAAGAACTTCAATTGTCATTTTTAAGTCAATTCCGAAAGTCATCCATGACAAATTTTTACTAAAACTAATTGAAAGAAATATGTAACTTCATTTTATATTGAAATGTGCTATTATCTGAAAGAACGTAGTAGTAGCATTGTTGAAGAATTTTCCCCTTTTTGGCAGAGATTTTTGTGGGGTTTGTTTGGAAGGTTTAAATCAGGTTTATTAGTGAATAGACCTGTTATTGGCTGTTATTCTGCATGGCTATGTAGTTATGGTTCAAGTCCTGCTGTCCTTTTAAATTTTTCTAATTTCAAATAACTGACCATCCTCTATCATAAATACCAGATGTAAGACACTAAATAGCCAGAAAATGAAATTCCATTGTAAAATACCATATCAGAAGCTATAACTCTAACCACAGCAATGGATGTAATTTTAATTTACATACTTCCAATTATGAGCTGGGAACGTGATTTGTTTTTCTGATTGCTATTATTTTAAATAAAAAGATTTTGTGGTTAAAAGTGGTTTTGTAAAACACTATACCTAATGAGATGCCCATACTATTGTGGAGCAAGAGATATTCACACATATATATAATTAACCCCTACTAATTCTGAGTAAAACAAGCAAAGGGCATTTCTGCAGGGATTTTTATTGGCTTACCTTTGACTCTGCAGCTGCATTCTGCTGTGATTAACTCTTATGCCCCTCTTTAGAAATGGGACTGTTAATGTTCTACATTGAGAACCACTGCTAAATTTAAGCTAGTCCATAGTTTATCATATATAAAATATGGGGCAACAGGGAACAGCAGAGAAAAAGCTGACACTATTTACGATTTTAAAATATTGAAGTCTACACACTATTTCCCTTCTTTATATTCCATGTGTACCCTATGAGAAAAACAGCCCTGCAAAGCTTAATTTCTCTAAACATGAGAATCTTTCAGGAGGGCCTGCAGACACTCTTCAAATTACTCAGTACTGTTGTTTACAGCAGCTGCAGATGTATACACTTAAATCAGGATGTGTAATAAAGACAGGACTTAAAAGAGAGTAAAAAAAAGAAATCTTCCAAATATTTTATTCATATATTTTAGAAACCTGTGAAAACAGCTTCAAATTATTTTATTTCGTATGTTGATGTTTTAAATTCATTGTCTGGGAATCTGCCAACACAAGATCTGAAAGGGACAGGTTTTGAGTTTCCATGGGTGGGGATTCTCAAAAGAGCTGCAAGAATTCAGAGCCCAGACCAGGTGCTGATGCAGATCTTAAGGGGATTGACATGTTTTGTAGCAAACACCCCCGACAGGACTCATCCCTTTGCTTGATGGCAGCATTTTCCTTACAAGCTATAGCAGGGCACGTTCCATTGATGCAGGGAAGGATGTTTCAAAGGAAAAGGAGGCTTTCTCTAAGCAGGGACTTTGATGAGGACTAGTTTTGCTGGTAGCACTGAATATTCAGGGAAGCAGTTGGTTGCAAACACCCCCTGAGCCTGGGAAGGGTGCACACAGCAAGGTTCTGGGCGTACTGCTGCCTACCAGTGCCACAACCTCCTGTCTCTGCAGTACTGGGTTATTGCTTTTGGCTCTAGAGCCTCATGGAGTGTGTGAACTTCTTCATAGGAGTATTTTTCTTGTCTTTGTTATGCCTTATTAGAGCAAGAAAAGCTGAGAACTGCATGGCCAGCCCCAGAGACAAACACTGCCAAAACTGTGACCTTTAAGGGTCTTAATTTACAAAAGCATTTAAATATTGCTAACGAGTTTTTGAATGTTTTTCTGAAGAGTGTTTTCCTGAAGGAGCCTAGACATATTACTGTCCCGTCGGCCTGTTATATTCCTGGGAACTGATCTGTATCTGATTTTCGAAGGGGATATTTTGGCTACTGGCCCAGCAGTTCCAGAGGACAGAGAGGATATACATTTCCATGTGAGAACTTCTTACCAAGCCTCTGTCTCACTATACAATTATGTTCATTCAAACAGTAGGTTGGGTAGTCTCAGCCATCCTTCATCAGCTGCGTTTTCCCTTGGCGTATCCTATTTTGGCAGGGTTTGTTGATATAGTTTTTAATAGCTGTTGATATAAGTTATTCAGGATACACTGAACTATTGCAAAGTCTGCTTAGGATGTAATTCTTCCATGTTTTATAGATGACAAGTTTCAGTCTGTCTAAATATTAGTGTTCTAACGCAATTACCAGTAGTAATAATGCTGATGATGTTGTCATGGCTCTCAAATACAGTAATTCAGTTTAAACTCTGTGTACATAAATATTAGTAGGACACTTCCTGACTGAGAAACCTTAACAGATTAGTACTAAATCTAGTCAAAGTACACAGGGCTGTGGACATGGACTTACATATTTGCATACACACAAATGCACAGAAGCATTACTGCATTTTACTAAATTGTGAGTTAATCCTCTTCCATAATCATAAATAAAACTTCATTTTTGTACGTACCAGAAAAGCAAGAGCAGCATAAGAAACTTGTTTGTGGCCAAACGCTAGAAAACAGAATGAAATTATGAATTGCATTTTACGGTATGCACATGGTTTGCTGTGGGTGAAATTAATCCAGTGCTGAGGAGCAGAAATGCTTCTTTCCTGACAGGCTCTGCAGAAAGATTGGATATTATCACACACAATATGAAGACAATACAAACAGTAACAGCACTCTAGAAATGCCAGTTTTACACCACTGATCTCAAGGCAGTTTTCACCCAGCTGTTTTTAGTATTTGCCAACTTCATATATCCAAGTGTTTTGTCAAAGCAGCTGGTGGTGGTGAATCCCTTGAAAAGACAAGGAGAGGAGTGAAGGTCAGTGGCAAAACCAGGCCAAGAATCACAGCCTTATCCACAGACCATTCTGCTTCCATGAGCAGAAAACCCAATACATAACCTATCCATTACCTTTTTTTTTATTTTAGTAGTGAGGCAACAGTGAGGCTTTACTACACAGCCACTATCTGCTTCACAGTCACGCAAGAAATACATTTAACATTTGTAAATTTTACCTGCCATTTGCCTGCCCTCTCCTTTTTGCTGTTGTCCCAGACCAGTGTGTAAGGCTCTACCATGTTCATGTCCAAAGGTTTACAGCTCCTAAGTAAACCTTGGTCATAGCTGGGGGACACAAACCGTGTGTACGTACCTCACTTGCCTTGGCCATGTCTCATCAAGCCTTTACTTTTGAGAACTTTTTTCCTGGCTGGCACAGGACTCTTCCATGGTGCCAAAGGCATTTTAAGGCAGTGGCAAGCAATTAGAAACATTTCTTCTGAATGCTTCCTCTTTTGTGTCTTGAACAAAGAGCTTCCCCTATAAAGAAGCTGCACTTATTGATTTGATAGCCCAGACTGCTAAAAACTGTGTCTAGGGAGGTTTCTGCATTGTTTGCAGCATTGTTGCTAAAGCCACACCAAATCCAACTGTCATTCAATGAATCACATAATTTTGAAATGGAACTTTTGTGCTATTTTGAAAGAAAAGCAAGTGTCACGTAGGAGAAATTTTTCGTTGAAAAAACTTAGCAATTTAACTGAGCGTAAATAAAAATGGCAAAGCAAACGCTTTGTTCCCAAATTTCATAGATAAATCTGAGGTACAGAGGAAAAGAAATACTAAGGTATAGCAAGGAAAGTAAAGTAGCAGAAAATAAAACCTGTGCCAATTGTGCTCAAAAGAAGCTAAAGTCCAAACAGAAAGAAAATCATGAAGAAAGAGCAATGTAACAGTAAAATATGAGGAGAGGTAACAAAATGATGACAAATCTAAATATTAAAAAAAATCTTTCTGTTATCAAAAGTATGTGGTGGATTTTTACTGGTTTCTCAGAGGAAAAAAAAAAGAAAAACCTTAATTTTCATGAAAAGGATGTATCTTTAGCAAATAAATATCTCCTCCAAGAAAATGCAACCTGCTCTAGTTCTCTCCTGCATTCTCTAATACAAATGTTGTGAAGATGAGCAAAATATATTGATCTTTGCGTTTTCTCTGCTTGTCCAAATTTTCCTGTTCATAAAACTGGACAGCGATTGACCATCACTGCACAGGCACGAACATTCAGTGGCACAAAGCAGAGGTGCTTCCAACACAACAACCTTCCTTCTGGCAGGGAGCAAAGATTAATTTCTGGATATATCAGTCACATGACCTAAAGTGAGACCAATCTCTTGATTTTGGAGGACTTCAGGTTACATGGCAAAGACTTTTTCAAGCCGAGTCTGTCAGCTTTGTGTCCTACCCATACCTACATGGTGGCGTGTACCGTGGGTGGTTGATGTAGTATGCGATCCAGGATGTGAATCCCCAGTAAAAGGCACAGCCCTGGAACAGACAGATAATTTTTTTGAAAGGGCAATAAGGAGTACAAACTGTAACTTTACAAGTATAAATTCTGCCAAGTGCAAAACCTGGGTGACCACTGAAAGACTTTGCAGTTGCTTTGTGACCCTCAGAATATATATCTTTCTAAGATGCTATGATGCAAGTAAAAAAAAAATTGGGGACACAGCGTAGATTTTTTTTTCCCTATTGTGTGGAATGTGCTTTATGCCTGTTGTGGGAATTGGCACTTGTTTTCTCCTTCTTTGATTCTACTGCTGAAGAGCACGTTTCTCTGAGTTGTGCTGTTAAAAGTCTAGGGCTCGTTAACACAGCTGAGCTGTTACTGTGCCTGAAATTCATCGTTCCCAAGCAAGATAGAGAAAGGCAAACATAATGCTAAACCAGACAAAACAAGAAAGAGTAAAAGTGAAGCCCCCTATCAAGGTCATGTATTAATCTCCTTCACCAAAATCCTAAATGTATTCCAAAATGTTTAAAGGGAGGGTCTTTACATCACAGTGAATGGGGTGGAGGGGTGATACAAAATGGCCAAGGTAGAGTGTGTGAAATAAAAGGAAGGAAAGCCTATGAGTAATGACAAACAGATGAAATTCAGGAGGCTTTAAAAGAGAGAAGACCTGGCCAGCTCAGTATCTTCCTGCCTGAGGCTTCCATCTATAGAAGGAGAATTTTTTTTCCTACTTGTAATTTGATTTTCATTTCCTAGCAAAAGGCCTGTCTCTTGCTCTGTATTTATATTGCACCTAGGAAGCAGTGTATGATTTCTGTCAACACTGCTAGATGTTGCAGCAGCACCTATCATCATAAAATACCATTCAGTCTGAAAAATATCCTGGACATGACAATCAGCCCCTTGGGTGTATGAGTCAAAGTTGACATTTACATGCAGGAGCTGAAATGGACATTGATTTCAATTTATGTCCTTGGGGACATGGTCCTGAAATCCTTCCTGTATCTGTATTTTCACTAAACATAATTCCTGGAGCTACAAAATAAATTAATTTTTATTTCCCTATCTTCTTCCAAGGACTGCTTTGATATGAGGATATTCTCTCTTACACAAGATGATAAACATATTGTCACCTTTATCATATTTTTCAGAGGAGTGTGCCCTTCCGAAAACTTGTGAACAAATAACGTCTCCAGAAGATGTCTGATGTAGTGTAAACAGTGACAGAAACAGGCCAAGCTGGAAGGGAAAGGAAAAAAAAAAGAAAAAGGAAATTAAGGTAAGTGAAAGATTTTTTTTTTTTATTACCTCACAGTTAATGTCATGAAAGGAATAAGAACTAATACTCCAAAACTGCAGTCACATTAAAATTGTGGGATTTAAGATATTGTCTTAATTGAAGCATCTGGAACCAAAGATTAATGGAATCATTTTCAGTGTTATACAAAGTTGCTTGCGTTTTGCAGGGAAGCAGCTTATTTTTCCTAGCCTTGAAATAAAAAGAGCTCCTCGAGCTCTGAATGTGATACATAGTCCCAACAAGACATTTAGACAGGACAGCTGCGTGTACAGCCAGGCGTCTGACGCGCTCTTCCAAAAGACGTCTCCCACGTTTTAAGGCGACTTTAATGCTCCTGTAGGATGTGTCTGACATTTAAAAACATTCTGAATATCTTCTGAATGGTTTCCTTGTCCTTTGCCAACTCAAGTAGCTGCGTGGAGGTAGTTTGTGTTTCATTTCCTTGTGGACACAAAATGAGATTTTGTTGCTAAGTTAATCCATTCTGATGGCTTTTTTGTTGCCTGTTATAAAGAAATGAGGTAATTGTGGTAGAAATTATTATATTGATTCTCTTTTGAGGAAGATTATGAAACAATAACAGGCATTGCTGATTTGCTTCCGAGAATGAGTTGCAGCTCATAGTGATTGAGTTTCAGAAACAAATGTCAGGAGTGATTCCTGATGGCATTTTATCTTGGTTACATTTACCGTACTACCATAGCCCATCTTGCTGCAAACCAATTATAAGACATAAATGAAAAGTGGTTTTCAGCATGTGAAATCTCAAATAATTTCATTATGCACAGTGTACGGTAGCTAAAGTCAAAGATTAAACAATTTCAAAGTAATTAAACCAGAGAGAGTTGAGCTAAGAAAATTTCAAACAATTAACGACTTATCCAAAGCCTGGAGCAAACTTCCAGCTTTGCTGGAAATTTTTTAATTAATTTGGCTTAGGATAGGGACCTCAGATGAACCCGTTAAGGAGTGGTCACTGCCAGGATTCTACACAACCCTTGCCCACGTAAAAGGTAAAGGCTTTGCAGGTTCTTCTGTGCTGCCAGAAACGCTCTCCTTTTAAGCATATGCACAAGAGAAGGAAGACAAGCATCTTGCAGCTCTGGATTTGAATTCAATTGTTCTGTGCTCTCATTCCCAGCTCCACTATCTCCCTTAATGTCTCTCCAAGTGCCTGTTCCTCCATCTGTAAATGGCATTATTACTCACTGTATTTCTCTGCTGTATACCAGTTCCCCTGATTCTGCAATCACAGTGTGGAAGAAGTGTGTGGGAAAGCTGTACAGTCCTTGAGCCTCCTAGGTCCCTGTGTGCCCTCCCATAAGTGGCCCAGCTTATGCAGGTGACAGGCTTTCCTTGATCACCTTTCACCCTTTGGCCAGGCACTAATCACCCAGAATGGGGACAATTCCACTCAAGGAAAATTCCTTAAGTGTGAAAGTGCCCAGTGTGCCTGGTGCGTTCTACCACCGTCCTGTGGAGATATTTCTTTTGAGTTTCTTGACCTGATTCATGACATGCACACCTGTTGAATTTCCTCTTTCTTGTGCCTAGGTGAGAGCTGGTGTGGGGGTAGTTATCTTCTGTGCTGGATGCTGGTGCTGCTCTTCTCAAGAGCAGGAATGTGCTATAAGGAGACTGGGAGTGGGGCATCTGAAGTCTTGTCTTCTCTTCTCTGTCAAGCATGGTTTGGTTTATTATTTCACCTTATGTTCAGGCTTTATGTCAAACTGTTTGGGGAAAACTCTGCATCTCCATGGTGACCAGGTGCAGTGACCATTGCAGCTGGGATCCCATTTTTGGTCAGGCTTATGAGTGCTGCTAAATGTCAAACAGGTACTGGGAAGAACTGAATCTGACACCAGTCAGGCAGCCCCACACCCCCTGTTAACATCCTCAGCCCTGGAAATGCAATCTCCATCCCTCTGGTTTCTCATGCTCCAGGAGAATATTTCACACAAGCGTCACTTACTGAACCACTGGGTGGCGGAAGTTCTTCCTGCTTTCCACTTGATCATAAATAGTCGAGAGGCGAATGTAAAAGAGCAGATATATGAGAAGAGGCCCGGTGTATTCTGTTAGAAAAAACTAGAAATGAAAAATAAAATAGCTGTGTCAGAGTAGAAAATTGTATCAGGAAAGGTGTGAGAAAAAGAGTATCCCTATCCACAACCCCTATTCATCCTTCAAATTACTTTTGGCTTCATTTTCAGGACTTAGATGACACATGGGGAATTCTTCTGCAGTCTCTTTAGCAAAGGAGTAAAATCCATCTAGGAAATGAGAGATAGGTTTCTGTGCAGAACATTAACCCAGTCAGGAATGCTTCATGGAAGGTGGTCAAAATTACAGTTATCTCCTCTTTATACTTTTGGCTGTGCCCTCAAATGCCTATTTGGAATCTAAATAACACTGAAAATCAAGGCCAAGAAACTGAAGGCAGCTTGCTTTCTGCCAGTGTTTTTTTCAGTTAAGTGGTACATCAGTTAAAAGCCAACCAAGCATGACAGACACAAACATAGCTCTGAATCCTGGTTGCTAGCAGAGTCATCTGGAAGGGAGGCTATCATTGCTTGAAATTTCATGGTGGATGGAAGAGCAGGACCAGCCTGCCTGGTGCATGGTGCTTTGAGCTCTTTTTCAGTGACTGGGTGGTGCTCCTTCCTGTGCAGGCACCAGCAGAAATAGCCTGTGGTGGGCACACTGGACAAGTCACCCTACCATGACGAAAACAAAGCAAGAAGAAATCATTTCCTCTCACCACTGTCACTCCTGCTAGCCACAGGGAGCTGAGAGGAGGGGCAGGGAGAGAAGGCAGAGTCATGGAGATGACATGAGCCACGCTCAGTTTTAAGGTCTGACTTTGGTTTGGTACAGTCTGTTTTGCTTTTTGTTGGGGAGCATTCTTAAGCCACACACAGCTGGAAGAAGTTAAATGACATTAGAGCGATGAGGGGTCTAGATTTGGGCACCTGTCCCTGCTGGACTGAATCCCAGAATAAAATGGAAGTGGTGTAGTCCTACACATTTACAAGGACTGACAAATCGTAACTTGAGTGCCTATCATTGCTTCAGAGAGAAAGATTTACGACTGATGGATTATTTGGCTTTATGGTGGCTATTGGCACTGCTGTAGAATTGTAATGAATAAATACCTGTGGCTTAAGGAAGCAACACTGACTTTAGACCACCTTTCTCAAAACTAGTATTTGACCCCCCAGCAGGCTGTTATTCTAATCACTCTTCAGAAGAGCATTGAAAGAGAAAGGTTTTCCTGCAGAAATATCCTGCAATTAGGTTCCCTTTTCCTCTGTTACAGGGGGAAACTTTTTGAAATTTTATCCTTTCATAGCAGGACAGTGTCCAAAAGTAACAACAGACTTAAGTGTTCTCTACCAGGGGAACATCAAATTCTCTTTTGTTCCAAGTGACATCATGACTTCTGTGCTCCATTTAGACTCTGCATGATCCCAAGAGCAGGTGTGTGTGTGTGTGTGTGTTTGTGCAAAAATGTTTAATCTAGGAGTCCAAGAGCATGCTTTGTTGTGGAATACCTCACAGCCAAGGGCTTATTAGAATTTTGTCCTGTCTGAGCCCACTGGATTTGGTACTCTGCAAACACTGTAAGGGATGGCCTCTGCTATTTAAACCTAAGACACTAAATCCAGACTATGGTGGTATAGGGACAGAGGGGCAGATAATATGGTCTGGGCAGGTCAGGGGAAGAGCCTGGAGTGAGGTGCTTTCTCCAGTGTAACTTTTTCTCTCTGCCATGAGCTGTACCACAAAGTACATCCATAACTGCCAGCTTTCAACATCTGTTTGGCACAAGCACATTACAAAACTGCCAGGAAGAGTGTGGCAGGACTTAGCACCAAGTTGTGCTTGCTTGTCACTGCACCAAGTGTTCCCCCCTTGCCCCCTGACTGATTTCAGATGCTGAAAGAAGAAGGAGAGTTTCAAGATTTAGTAAAAAATCCAGTCTCTCTTTAAAAGCCAAAGCTCCCAGGCACGAGATAACTGAATCCTGCGACGAGGTTCATCAGTGCAATTCAGAGAAGCAGTTGAGAGCACTGACAGCAGCTCTTGAGCTGGGGATTGTGGAGGTGAGCAGCATCAGCATGCTCAGGGTGCTTCACAGGCTGGGGACAGGGTTCAGTCTTGTCTGTGTGTCAGTCACATCACCCATGTGGAAGCAGGTGGTGCAGGGTCCGCCGTGAGATCTGCAACCAAACTGGGCACTGTCTGGTAGGCAGGACTGTATTTGCCTTGGTCACAACTGAGTCACACTGGCACATGGTTAAGATCAGTAACATTCTGTTTTAGAGGATGAGGTTCAATTTGCTGTAGTTTTTGTTGTAGTTTAGTTTAGCGTAGGTAAGTTTCAGACTGTTTCCCTCTGTTGCATCTCCCATGCTGCGACTGCTGCACTAATTCTCTGGCCCACTGATTTAAGTTTGTCATAAATGAAAAATGAGTTCCAGAAAGGCAGGCAGAGAAACTGCTAAAAATTCCCATGAGTTCAAGCAGGTGAAAGGGAAAGTAGTCTTAAATTAAGACAACATTACAATTATTGGTTCTGCCCACTGGCAATCAAGGGCAGGCACCATTCTTTTACTATTGATTCTCAATGATTATATGCAATTAAGCCTACCTAGTATCTTCATACTCATCCTATAGCTGACTAATTCCTGGGCTTGAGGAGGTTTGAGTTGTGTCAAGGATCAGTTCAACCCATCATTTTTATAGGTGCTCAAAATTACTAATTCCTGCTGACATATTCTGCAAAAATAGTAATCACATTTTAAACAGAGGCTTGAAAATAATAACATTGTAGCTTGCTGTTTCTGAACGAAAGAAATATAATTTTATTTTTAAAAAACTGATCATTTAAAACATGAAGCAGATTTATCTTTTAGAAATTAAAAATAAAAGCAAAAGAAAACAAAAAAACCACAATATTTTAAAGAAAATTATTTTTTCTTTACCATCTTGTGGTACTGCCTAGATTATTTTGATGTATTGGGTGCAACCAAATATGGTGATCCATAATAGCAAAATTATCTTTTCTTGGAGGAGCAGTATGTCTCTATAACAATGAGCATAGCTCAGTAGGATTTAACTGTTGAGCTCATCATTAACTCCCTGAAGAGAGAAAACAGGAGATTGTCTCTTTTTTCCACATCTGTATAGTCTACTTCATATCTTGCACAGTGGCCAGTTCTCTTACCTTCCTTCTCTCCTCTCCAGTGTCTGACATTATTTACTCTGTAGACCTCTCATTCTCAGTAGCATAAAGTCCTCTTAAATGAAAGTATTCTGGAATCAAAACTCTCCCCAGCATGGTCTCCATACAGGGTGCTAAAATCAAGCTCCTTTAACCATCTCAGTTATCAGGCCCTCAGGGATCTGATTCAGTAACACCTAAACTGGAAATATCTACTACGTAAACATCAAAACTGAGATCCGAAACATGTCAAAAGAGAGCTAAGAAGGAGCTTCCATTATCCAAGATATGATGGAACAAATGGTTAAAAAAATATAGGAGAGCTAATCTGCAAATCAGCAAAGCATCTCATCTTGCAGGAGCCAGATTGTATCTCCTTCTTTTATCTCTATCCAGCTCACCATGCCAGGAACACCTTGCTGAACAGAGTAACAGGCAGGTCAGGAATTCAAATCCCAGACCTTGTGAGGCAGAGGGTATATTTAGGGAGGTATGAATGCAGCAGAGGTGAAAGGAGTTCTTTAAAGTTATTGGAAGGATTTTCTGGCTGATAGGGGCAGCTGAAATAGTGCCCGACACTGTCCCAACAGGTCTGCCAAAGAGAGTGGAAAGGATTTTGATGTGAGTTAAAGCACCATGTGTGCTGGTTAGGAAAAGGCAGAACAGGACAAAAGGAAGTTGTAAACCCAGAGAGTGGGGTGGAGGGAGTCTGAAAAAAGTCCCACCAAATCTTTGTAAATGAGCAGCCCACATTTTAGTATCTTCACATGAGGACATCAGCTAATTCCTCTCTGTAATGTTTATGACATGCCCTTTCTGTAATATCACACAACAGACCCTATCTTGTTGCCTTTTGGCATAGTCTCACATTATCTCATTCATGACAAGCAGCAGAGCTGAGGAGAGGCCATACAGCCTCTTCCATACTGATCCCTTCCTGCAGCTCTTTCCATGCCATGTAGGGCCGTTCTCCCAGTCACCGGTGCTGCTTGTGATGTTTTCTCTTCCGCTGCCCACGGGATGTCTGGACTGAAGCAGAGAGCATGGGATGAGGGTAATACCTGCAGCCAGGACAATGACTTTGGGTCACTGTCTGTAGTCCTCAGCACAGCAAGAGATACAAAACAGCTCAAGCATGTCCTGGGTAACCCTGATGGAAAAGCAGCTGCAGTATATAAATTATCTAATGGACAGGGCTTAGTTTCTCTGATAAATCTGAGACAAAAGCAATAGTTGCAGTCCTGAGCCAAGGTCAGACTGACACAGTACATACTGCACAAAGAGGAGGATCCCCTGCTATCAGACAGACAGACCACTGCTGTGTGTGAGTGTACAGAGCACAGCTGGGATTTCAGAGAAACACAAGAGAAACAGGCAGTTAAATCCTCCCAAGTCCCCAGATCACGTTAAACTTAGCATGTAAGTACCTTAGACTCCATTTACAATCCCAGCCCTAAGCACTCTTGAGCTAATGATCATTAAGAAACATTATTAATTTCTAGTCTAATTTCTACTTCATATGCTTTGTTACCTCATTAAAGGCCATACAGTTGCCTGGGAATGATAATGGCATAATTTTAGCACCATCTCTAAATCTTCACCTTTGTAAAAGTTTTGTATTTTCATGTTTGCAAAAATCCACAGAAGCAGCAATTTTGCATCAGGTAATACAGTTCTTAAGGGCTGCTTGAATATTCAATTACTTCTTGTTTCAGTTCTCACGGAACTGGCTAATCCATTCTACAAAACTTAAATTGTGCATGCAGAGGCAGCTGAAACTTCCCTTGTCTGGGCATATTTTGCAGGGACTCGGTGTCTGTGAGTATTTCAGGCTGCTGCTCAATATTTACTGCAATTACCAGAGACAGGATGGATTTGTTGTAGGATTTTATAGGCAAATTGCAGCTGACTCAGGCCAGTTTCAGGAGCTGGGGAGTGAACAGAGATGGACCCTGTTTGTCCCTGAGTCAGGCCTGTGCATGCTCTGTGGAAGAAGGGAGGTGAAATCCTAGCTTCCTCCTGTCTCTTTTCCTAAGACTGACCTGTCTGAAACATTGGCACCAGACCACTTCATACTACGGTCAAAATTCTTCCCTGAGACCACAAGTCATTTCATGTTTCTTACTCAAAACAGAAAATTATTGCAAATTAACAAACGTTATTCTTATGCACACACATGTATGTATGTTGTAGGTGTTTGTACCAATAGATATTCAGTGAAGCACTCTAGTCCTGCTTGTAACCAAACACCAATGTGAGTTCAGATTTGCTGCCAGATCTTTACAGGTCTTTGACAGCATTTTGAAATTTTCCTTATAATGTGCATCATTTTAAAATGTGTATTCATTGTCTGCTACGCAGATACGTAAACAAAATTGTGCTTTTTAACACCTGGTTATTATAAATAACCTCATCTGTGCTTTTCATCCAGAAGCCTCCAAGCACTTTGCAAAGTGGAAAATACTGGTACTTTCTTGCCAGTATTTTGGAAGCTGAAATACAGAGAAATTCAGTGACTTGTCAAGGGCATCAGACAAAGGTGGGCAAAGGGGTGCCTGGTCCTCTCAAACACTGGTTCTGTCTCTGGTTCACCCCATGGTTCACTCCCCTCTGTGCTCTCCTTACACCCTGTATGGGGTGGGGCAAAATTCCCCATACAAAGTAATTATGCCAGGCTTATGCATTCTAGAGGGACTAAAACTGCTCAAATTTGCATAGATTGACAAAATGTCAACCTCCTTAGTTACTCTGAATACAAATAGGGAAGTGCCTACATTTACCAGCACCGTGCATCAAGCAGCTCTTTGTTCCTTAAGTAGCAGGGAGGGTTTATGCATAAAGTTATGTATAACTGAAAGAAACAACTTGTTCTATTTATGCTTACTGAATTCTCTCTACCTTCTTTTTTCACTCAGAGTGGTGAAAACTCAAGGGCATTCCTATAAACACTTAGGCATAGGTCTTTCAGTCTTTGCTGTGCTTAACAGTAACTAGAACCCTCAGAATTAATTTTTCTAGTAGCTCCCTAATTCCCTTTGGCAACTGAAAAATTGACACTCTGGCATGGTTCATCATGAGCTAGTGGCATTTGTTGCTGAGACCAAGAGAAATTATTGCCACACTGCATCGTTAGAAGCAGAATCTGAGCAATCCAAATCAGCCAGCTGGGCAGTTTCAAAGGTCTCCTCTTCCCTTATCTGTTAGCTTCATGCTGCCACTGGGCAGTAACAAAGAGCCAAAAGGATGTGTGGCCCAAGGAAAGGCACAAACAATGTAAAACCATGGCAAGAAATCAGGCAAATGCAAGCTGTTGTCTCCTGATAACCCTGGAGGCTGAAAAATATTAGACTTAATTAAATGAAAAATAAGAGCAATCTTGTGCGTGTAGTTTGCCTTTGTGAAAGATCACAATGCTTTTAAAAGTTTGCAGCTTTTGACTGGGATCAGCTCAAGACTTGGCCAACTGTACCAAGGTAGAGCAACGCTTTCCCTGTGTTCAAGCAGAAACCTCTGCCAAGTACAAACTGTTAGCTGTAAAAGAGAGGTGCTTTGCATTACAAATAATTGCAGTTGGAAAAGGTGCTGTCAAGGAAGCAGTGACTTCTCTTTTTTTTCCTGGAGATCATGTTCTATGAGCAAATTATCTATCGATCCAAGAGGTTTAGCCATGAAAAACCATTTGAGGATTTTTCTGTCTTTGGCAGTTTCTGTAGCTGGTCTTAAGCCACCCACAGATTCACACAGAACCACACGTTCTGATTATTTGGCACTTCTGCAAAGTTTTTCAGGTATCCACAACTCCCTGAGAGTGTTATTCAATTTGTAGGGTCCTGTTCCCACAACTAATTCTGTCTGAATTGGCCACAAAATATGCAAACCCTGATATGTATCTGCTGAGAACCGCATTCAGTGACATTCTCTGATACATCAAACAGATCCTCATCTCTCTCTCTTACCTGGACCTCAAATTCCTTCCTAAGCTATGATAATATGAGTTTTCTTACACTTATCATCTTCACACTGGCTCACTAGTTTGCTGGGACTCCTGTCCTCACACTCCTTCAAACTCCTCAGATCCTCTCTTTCCTTTTCTTGTAGTTGTCTGTACTTTTACATCCCATTGAGAGGTTATAAACCTTGACTGAAGTCTCTTCTTCTGTTCCCAAATTAGGGAAAATATCTTCAGTTGTTCCTCATGGGGAGTCCAAATCTGACCTCAGTGTAGAGAAGGTGGAGCAAATGAGCCTGCAGCAGTTTGGCTGCTTTTTTTCCAAACCCATCAATAGGCAAATCGCTTCCTATCGCAATCATCCCATAGACTTCATGGGATTGCTCCACGTTTACAGGACCAACGGAGTGAGCTGTGCCAGACCGTCAGAGCAAACTGCTGCTCCCCTGTTCACCAACAGGACTGAAAAACTTTGGTGCACAGGCACTGTGCCAGTAAGAGGAGAGAACCACACTGACCAAAACCCTGCCTTCCCCTGGAGAGAACAGCAGCACCTCCTTATTGCCCTTCCCCACTGTGTGCAGCTGCTGTGCCTAACCACACAGCCTCAAACACAGATCCCTTCCTGGCTCCTTGTTCATTTTCCACAATGTCTAACTTGGTGATAAATTTGCTTGCCAGGCAGGAGAAAACAGATCAATTAGTGAAAAATGTGGGTTCGCAGACTTCAAAGATGCTCTTGGGTTTAAAGAAGTATTAGTCTCTACATTTCTAAATTGAGCAGAATCTTTTTTCATTGGGAAATTTGAAATGGAGCAGTTCTGCTGCCAGCCTTACTATTTTAAGGCCCTCAGGAGTCAAAGTACTTAAGCAGTCCCTAATTTTAAATCACAGTTACCAAAAATATTTACTGAAGTACTGTGTTTCAGGGTTAATCTTCTGAAATTCACAGGCTTGGAGGTACAGTATTTTTTTTTTACAGTTCTATGCTGTTTTCTCAGTTCCATTTGGATCCTTTTGGTGTCTGGCCCATGTAGCAACAGGACAACAGAAGTTGATAAATCAGAAATTGCAATCATTGCTCAAATAAGGAAAGCTTTAGCAGCAGTGTGAATTTGAGCCGGAAGAATGGATTTTTTTCTGGTTTTTTCTTCTTTTCACTACAGCAGCAGTGTGTATTCTTAGCAGTAAAACACCAGCCATGTTTCAAAAAGTCACCATGCCACACTGCAATTATGTAAAAAGAGGTGTCTGTCAAACATGCTTAGGCTCAAAGTTGCATAGAGTTTAAAAATAAAAGCCATCACTCCAGTGGTGGGAATTTCAAACATTCCTGGGGGTAAAATCTTTACAGGGCCATATAGAACAAATCTATAAACTCAGCTCCCCTTAGTATCTCTGCAGCATCAGTCAGCAAACCTCAACTATACCCTCCAGGCAGGGTAAAGAAATTGGTAAGTCTTGTGCAGAAGTACCTGTGTGTTTCAGGTAATATTTGTTTTATATAAAAGAAGGGAGAGTAGAGCAAGAGTTCTAACAAATTTCATGATACTAAGAAACAGATTTTGTTTTGTCCCTGAATTATATTCTGGAAATCAGCCTTGAAGGCCTCCTTTCTTCTAAAAGAGCCAGCTGAGGTTGAATATCTACTTTTATCCTAGAAAAGGACCTCATTTTTCAAAAGAAACTGACAAATAATTGTTCCAATGGAGGAGAGTCACAAATCCCTCACCCCAATTTGTCCTCCTCCCTCCATCAGAGCAATCCAGCCTCTAGAATTTGTTGACAACAGCCAATCTCAGAGCTGTGGTATAACCCGAGCCCTGGGGAAGTTTTGGCTTTTCGTTGCACAAAACACCAAAAATATTTTGGCCACTGTGCAACAGTGTTTTAGGAAAGCTGAGGAAGAGGAGGAAACATCCTTCCTACAAGGTATCAGCCTCTGGCAGAGGGACTAAGTAGAAAACAGGAGACAACAAACCCTTGAGCTGCCAAGGTGGACTTGACAAGTATTGCAAATCTGTGCATGCTCCAAAAGGGAAGTGGAAGTTTCTTGATTTTCCTAGACTTATTGATGCATAAGCTCTTTGTTTGGGAACAGAGAGCAGCATCACCTTTTATTTTACAACATGTTTGGCAAGGGTGCTGCTCCCAGGAGGTGGAGGTGTTTTAAAAGGTGTTTTCCCCTTTTAAAAACCACAAGTCATTGTCTTGGTGTAAATCCCCAGCACCGGGGGTCTTGGTCCTCAAGTGTGATCTCCAGTGAGGTGAGAGAGCCCCAGAAGACCCACCTCTGTGCTTAGTGTTCCCCTAGACAGATCTATGCCCAATGCATCAACCTCTGCAGCACCAACATGTCTCCATGTGCTTCTGTATCTGTTTTTGGAGTCCAGACCTGAATGTGGCCCTTTGTACCTTAGCTATCGTTTTGCTGACGAGATAAGAATATTTTCATTCTGTGCCTTGTTTATTTAAATGTCAAACCTTTAAATCAGAAGCCTCCCTCGCTGTGTGCGTAAATCTTAGTAGAGCACCAAGAGGGATGGGAGCACAGGAGCTCTAGGCACAGTAAAAATGGCAGTAAAACTACACACCCTGTGTACAAATGCATTTCTAATTGCTGTAGTTAGAATGCAGTCTTCTATGAACCTTTTCTCTATTGCTGTAGACTAGCTATAATATAAAAATCTCTTGACTGTTTAAATGACGTGGCTAGGAAGAAGATTTCTCCCACTGAGAATGGAGACAATTTAGAATATGGAGCAGAATGGGATAAGATGAATATTCAGAAACTCATAGAGTCAACTTTTTGCATGCAGATTAAATCATAAAAAAAATGCCACTGCCTGCAGTACCTACTCCTGGTCATAACTGCAGTATTTATAATGGGATATTAAGCTTTAGTTATGTTACTGTCTTAGGCTACATAAACCACCAGGAAAAGAGAGAATAAATAAGGTTCTTGCAGATTACTTAATTGTAGCAAACAGGAAGCTGCAGTAACCACAATTTTGCTTTGCAAGGAAATTCCATGGTTGAGAGATGGTGGGATGGATTCATGAAGGAAACAGGACTAGCATTAATTAGTCTGGCCCCAGTAGGCCATTAATCAGGATGGGGTAAAGCCTCAGCCTCAGTAAATGCACAGACCTCTACTCAAACAGGTAGGTCACACGGTGGGAAATGCTCTAGCTCCACTGAAGTGAACTGCTGGTCACCCCCTGGGGATTTGGGTCCTGTCCGAACTGGGAAGGATGGACACAGGTCATGTTCTTCTTCACACAGACTAAAAGCTGCCAGAATTTTTGCTGCTCAGGGCTACCTGCTTCCCTGGAGAGGGAGAAATGCACACGATCTCGAGCAGTTGGGATGGATATGTGACCCTATGGAGCTGATCCAGAGGCTGACTTTTCCCAAGTCAAAGGCAGTTCTGGCAGTAATGATCACCTTGAGTGTACATTTCAACAGATAAGGAGCTGTAAAGTAGCGTGTCCATTCCGAGTGTCTTGTAGTAATGCTTCCTAGCCTGGAGTGACCTATTGGAGAGAGAAACTGGGACTATCACCTGCAAGCTGATCAAAGGCCTGACACTCACTAACTCCATCCTTGTAGGACAGTGGCTTGTAGTCCCCCCACGTGAGCTGGGTGGGATCTATGGGCTGCCTGAGGTAAGAATCTAATAATCTGGCCAACAACCATGATGCCAGTTAGCAAAAACTCACTTGCTTCATTAAAGGAATTGCAAGCAACTGGTGGTTTGCCTTCTATTGCCATGAATAGTCTTATCATGGCTTTTATGGCTTTCAGAAACTGTATTTCTGTCTTACTCGGGTTTCTCACGGCAGAAATTGGGAATCTCGTTAGCCAATGTACAGATGTGGGCTGCGTGTTACTCCAGCTAGAGCTCTACTGCAGCAAAAACTGCAGATCAGAGCAATCATGAGACTACTTTCAGCTCCTCCACATGTTCATGCTGCAGGACATTGGAAAGGTCTCTTCTTCTCCCATTCCTTCACTGTCCTTTCAAACCCTCATACTGTCTTCTGTCTTTGGGCTGTGAAAGAATTTAATCTTTCACGTCTCACTGTCCCAAAGGAGCCCGTAAGGTTAGAGTTCCCTTCACCCCATTTGGGTGGAATGTGCTGCCTCTCTGCCAGCACCCTGACCTTCCAACAGCTGCTTATAGGAAAGTAACTAAAGTCAAACCAGGTCTACCTACAGCATAAGACAGGCATTGTTGTCATGGCAAATGCTTTTGTTTTACAAGGAGATTCAAAAGTTTTGACTCCTGAGCCTGGTTCTGCATCTTGTGCCTGGAATCCTTGGCCTCTCTCAGAACTGTTCTTTGCTTGAAAAAAGAGCAAGGTATTTCCATCCAATTATTTTCCTGCATTAGTAACAGGATTACTAGAAATCCATTTTTTCTTTATAATATCCTTCCACTTTCAAAGCTGAGGAGTCTTTCAGCAAGTTAATGTATTTGGCTACAGTTCTGCACAGGCATATGAGCCCAAGATAAGCTAAAACTGTTTTTCAAAATTGATTTTTTTTTCCTCAGGCAATATTTTTATGTTCCCCTTCTAATCTTTAATTGGAAGTCAGAGTTAGCATATTGATAACTTGGCTCACTCTCCATTTAATTCTGTTTTGAGTGCTGATAAACTAATTACATCATTTTACATAAGGAAGCACAGGCTGAGGAAGTTGAAGCAATTTGATGCCAAAACACATTGTCCATTAAGATGTCTCATGCTGACTGCTACAAGGGCATACTTACTGTGGTCCAACCGACCTGCTGACCCAGGTCTGTAAAATACAGGGTGACGATGGAGGAAACGGCAAGGCTTTGAATGCTGACGGAATCCTTCAAAAAGGGCCCGTCTGCAATGACAAAAACGGAAGAGGAGATGGCGTGAACAACAGGCGCCCTCTCAGAGACTCAGCGGAACACACAGGCTGCCCTGCTAATGGTCCAGCTTGGATTCTGATTTACTTTGGTGACTTGGTGCTTATTCTCCAGGTTAGCAACTTAGAGCTCTTCCATGAGAGTTATTCCCTTCCGGTTTTAACGAAAGCATGAGGCGGCAACGTGTGACAGCTGTACGATGCTGTCCCTGTTAATGTGGTCCATTAGGGACAGGCCATGCAATCACAAAGAGAACTCCACAGAGCACTTCTTGTCCTGTCTTGCAAGACTAATGGCAAATCCTGTGTTATGCAGCGTCTCCCTCACTGACATATTTTGCTGAAGCATTTGTATTCTCAGGCTGTTTTACAACAGGCAGCACCTGGTGATGAATGCAACTTCTTGGGCAAAGGCTCACAATCCAAGATTTCTTTGCCAGCTCTCTGACCTAGGCAGACCAGGTGTATCTGAGCATTACACTACTGTTTGCAGTATTCTGAGGCATCTGCTTCCAATCCTAATGGATCTAGAGTGTGCAGGCAGAGACATGAAATGTCAATATGTGGTTCTCTTTTTTTTTTTTATGGAGGCAGTGAGCTGGATACTGGAAAACTCCAACAGCCACTGGCGTAGGATGCTACCATGGCTGCAACACCTCTGTGCTCTTTTCTTTATGTATGGTCTCCCTTTCAATATTCATTTGTTGACCGTTTACATCAGTGAGGGCATTAAATTCTGTAAGGTGCTGAGCCCTCGTTTTCTATGGCTTTGCAATTCTACACATCCACAGACCAAACACCAAACAGCTTCTGGCAGCTTTATCTCCCACTGCTATGTCCACCAAGAACTTGTGGACTGACACAGAGGTTGCCTCCTGCAGCCAGCTGCATCTTCTGGTGAGGCAGTGAGCAAGTATTAAAACAGGTAATGCAGTGAGGGAAGGAAGGGAGTGAATGGGCTTGAAACTGCTTTGTCTTCATTATTTGATCATATACTGTATTCTGGAACATTTCTACTCAGTGGTTATGAAAACCATTAGGTTCCTTTATTAATGAGAAAACTAATAAGTTAATAATTTATGTCAGTTAGTGAGAATGTACTAACAGTTCACCCAATAACACCATTATAGAGAGAGCAATATTGTGAGGAGGGAGAACCTGCCAGAGGATTAGTAATAAATTAGGTGGCTGTGTGCAGCCGTATGAATACTCACTGCGTTCTAGCTGCAGGCCAACACGGGATGGGTACCACTGGGGACCTGTTCCAATCACAAAGCATGGATGTTAATTTCATTATGGAAGAGCTACATTTCTGTTAGGTTTGGGGTTTTTTTTTTCAGCTGATAGCTACAAAAGTGAGATGGAATAAAAAAACACCTCTCTTTTGGTCTTAGCCATACAAGGAGAATACAAGAGAGCTGGGAGAAGCACAGAATACACACATTAGAGCATAAATCTCTCCTCCCCATTTGAGTTTTGGAAGGCCAATCTCAATGCTGAGCACTCCGTCAGCACAGCCTGTGTGTGCAGCACTGGGAAATATAAAGAGGATTCTGTTTATTACCATATTTGCCAAAACTCACTACTAAATGCATCAGTCTTACCCCTCCTTCTAAAATTGTGTCTGTGCTATAGTCTGGTCCAAAGGACTTTGTATTTCCCATTTAGGAATATAAAACCTGACAAGAGATGTGCAGTTTGTATTAGTTCTCAATCACAGATTAATCAGGGAAAGAGAGACACAGAAAGTAGAAGCCCATGGGTAGCTAATAGTGGGATATTTATGATTTCCTTGATACCCTCAACTTAAGGATGTTTCCTAGAAGTAGATTTTTAAATGCTCTGGTTTAAAGGTCATTCCAAAATGCACAATAGCAGTTTGAAGTCATTATTGGATTCCCTTTGATGACTTTTGAACAGAGACCTGTCAGGTTGGTCAAACAGGTACAGGTCTCCAGCTGCGTTTATTTCCCTTGGTGTCAGAGCAGGCTGGTAATTGCCACAGACATGTGGCAGAGGGGATCTTGGCTGCTCAGGTGGTTAATTTGGCCAGCTCTTTGTAGCTCCTCTGTGCAGAAGGCTGTGCTTCTGCAGCTGTGCTGCTGAATGGACAATATAAACACTCCTCCTTTGCATCACAAGGACAAGTAACTTTTCTTAACCCATACACACTCTTCAGTTTGCTCTTGAAGGTTTTTAGGGCTGACCTAGCACATTTTTGGGCTGACCTGAAGCAATCTGGGGAGACCTTACGTAGCCCATGATGTTGGCTGAGATTTGAGCGAAGCAAATATTGTCCAAGAAAAGTGAGGAAATTGCTGCAGTTTTACCACCCTCAGCCATTTCGACCACATTTGTCTTCATTTCCTTTGACACACCTGAGGACAGCTGATAGCCTGAAGGAGATTTACTTTGTCTTTTCAATTCAAAACCTGAGTGAAATTGGTCAGATTGTTTTTAGACATATCTTACAACTCTTAGTGATCCTGTATTTAAGGTACAAATATTCCCATAATTTTAAATGGAAAAAAATGTTCACAACGACAGTGATCAAAGGTGGGAACATTTCCCTCTAGAAGCTGTGGGATCTCCTTCCCTGGAGATAGTCAGGCCTCATCTGGGGATGACCTTGAACAGTCTTATAGGACTTGAAGCTGGCCCTGCTCTGAGCAGGAACCTGGACCAGATGAGCTCTGGAGGTTGCTTCTACCTAACTTATTTCAGGATGATCAGGAGAGCTTGTTCGCTCCACCAGCTGCCAGCTGGAGGGGAAGGGAGCTGTACACGGTGTGCACCGTGCAGTGACACCCAGCTCACTCTCATTTCAAAAGCACTTGGTCTGACTTTTGTAGGCAAGAACAGGCATTAGATGAACCCATGAACCAGGGCTAATAGCAGGAGGTGAGACATCCATCAAGTAAGTTGCAAACATTTTTTTCAAGGTACCACAACAATCCATGGCTATTAAAGATAACAAAACGAGGATAGAGAAGGAGCAGCTGTCTGACTTGTCAAGGAAGATATGATTTGCTCCAGGACAGCAGATATCAATAGTTATTTGGGAGCCTGAAATGCAATGTATTTGTGTTAAATTGGAATCTTCCCCCCAGCTCCCCCCTTCATACTACAGTATGTTTCAATAAAAGTCAATTTACCTGATCCTGTGGCAATGCTCTTTTAGGTATGGCTCATAATCTTCACAAGGGCAAACAGAGGTTGTGCGTTTAAGCACGTCATCCCACATTTCCAATCCTTTAGCCTCAGTACACCATTATGTTCAAACATACTCAAAGATTTAGACAGATGGAAGTGTGCCTTTGCTGCTGCTCGTCTGCAGTGACCTTGCCACCACATCAGTGTGTCTCTGGTTTCCAGGCCGTGCTTGGAGTGCTGTGTGTATTCTTCTGGAAGGACCTGGAATCAGCTGTTCCTCCCCTGCTCTTACTGTTGGTGGGGGGCCACCAGCTAATGTCATGTGGAAACGCTAAACGGAGTGGGGGACAAAGTCCAAACACATTTCTATGTTGGTTTCAGTGAGAACGCCAGTTTCCCACTTTCAGTCTCTACTGTCAGCACATTTTAGCAAGGCTGTTCCCAAATGTTAGCTGTCCAGGGTCCTGCAGAAACCAGCATTGCTTCCTGGGGAGAAGTGTGACCCCGCAAAGAGTCTGCTCTCCCAGCTTGGTAAGACTCATTTCAGATAGGAAATCTCACACATTCCTCAGCGTCCTGCTCACCACTTGGCAGCAGTCAGCCAAGGGGACCCTGGCCCCACCTGTCACCACTTATTTGCCTTCCTCCTATGACTATTTTCCACAGGCATCCTGTAAAAATCTCACTAGAACAGCTCTGGATTTCTGTTTGGCAATGTGGAAAGCTATTCCAATCCAGGCTGCCCATGGCAGACACACATTCCTCTCACTCCTATAGCAGGAAAGCTCTCTTTTCATTAAAAAGTGAAAAGCCAAACTGAGGGACTAATTATCACTTGTATTAATTCGTGCTACCGCCTGTCGGAATGAGGGGTTGGTGGCTCTCTTGGGTACCCAGAGCCAGTGCTGTCTGACAGAGCAGCCTCACCTGGCATCAGCAGGAGTTCAGAAGTGCGTGTGGAGAGTGCTGCTCCCAGAGAGGGTAAACACACACTCGCTAAAGGCAGAGGCACAGCTGCAGCTCTGTGCAGCACTTGAAGGCCTCTCTGCACTCCCACACCTGGCAGAGCTCCCCTTGCTCCCATGAAGGGTTTCTCTTTTGCAGGGTCGTTCTGGGGGTTTTTTAGCAGGGTTTAATTTCCAGCTTTTTCTTTTTTTTTCCATTGCTGCCTCCTGCAGAGATAAATGGCAATCCAAGACCATGTGTGACTGAAGTTTATCTTGTAACTCCTGTTGCATCTAAGATCAGGCATGCATTAATATTTACTTTCTGACATTGTGATGGTGCATCCGAGCTCAGCCACAGCAGGTCACAGTCTCTGTATAATCCTTGTGGTTAGCAGAGCTGTTTAGCTCCCTTAAGCAGGGTTTATGGGTTTGGATATGTATTTCACACTTGGAACAAGTTGTAAAAATAACATTTCAGCTCACTTATATATTCCAGACTGGCTTTGACTTGGAAAAGCAGCCATAGGCTGTCCAGAAAATAAGAGTGGCCATGATGGTTCAAACCACGGGTCTATTTAGTCAATATTACATCCTCTAATATTTAGTCAATATTCCGGTTCCTTCACATCTATTACATTTCTAGCATTTATGTAAAACAGCTTTGGTTCCTCTCTTTGCAGCATCATTGGACAGCTATTGAAATGTCTTCCTAGTTTTCCATCTCTGTTTGATTATTTCTACTCTCCTGGCTTATCCTTCTCTGGAAGGATGTTTGCCTCAGACTCCACCATGGTCGCCCTCCAACTGCAGGTATGCAGGCACCTGAAAGCTTTGCCCATTCCTCAGCTCATAATTTGTTCACAAACTCCTTGAATTTAAGTGACATCAGCTTCATTCCTCTTCACTGAGCAACCTGATCTAGTTGAAGATGTCCCTGACCACGCCAGGGAGGCTGGACTAGATGATCACCGATTATCCATTTCAACCCAAACTGGTCTAAAATTCTATGAGTTATTCTGTTATGATTCAGGCAAAGTTATTTCCATGTGTACAGGCTTCCATTAGTCTGGAAGTGTAAGCAATTATGACAGGTCTTAAGTCTTTGCCCACATTCCATCTTCTCTATCAGGAATTTGTTCCAGCTTTGTTTTAAAAAGACCTTAGAATATTTTAATTCTATTATGTTTAAAGCATCTTAATTTTTCCACGCAGGATGATATTTGCTTGGAAAGAAACTCAATGTTTACTTTTAATAACCTCTTTTAAAAAATGGATTTGAGGAACAATATTTAATTTTGGGTGGGTTATTTGTTTTACCTGTCCATATTTAAAACAGAAATTAAAATATAAGCAAACTGACATGACACATAAAAACTGACAGCCACCTTTAATTTTCCCATAGCCAACTATGGAATTACCTATTAATACTGGCTATAAAAAGGAGATGTAGTGCTGTCAAACAACCATACAAATACCAGCTAAAATGACAGCCTCAGTGCCATGCCCAGCTGCCAATACCACTGTGAAAAAATGCACAGGAAACCAAGTTCCACTGGTCCTGCTGCCCACATGGTTTGTTTTTTCACTGCCTGTATACTAGAATCCCAGTAAATGAATCAGCTGACAATCCTAGCAACCAAGGTCAGTTAGAAAAGTCCCTATACAGCTTTAACAGTATCCAAAGGTACTCTACCCACATGATTCAAATTGACCTTAATGTGTGCTCCACCACTTAAATATCACAAGATGTTTTGAAAATTTAACAGCTAAGAAATAGAAGTACTTGGTACTTTTCAACAGTTATGAAATTGAAGGAATTGACCTAATTTTTATTAAGTTTCATAAAGAATCTTCTACGAAAAATCAGTGCACTGTCTGCTCTGCAGTAAATAGCACAATCAAATGCCCATTTGTCACAAAGTATTTATGGAGTTACGTGAGCCTGTATGAGAACAAAGGTGTACCATGAAGAAGACCTCTCTTGCTGGGGAATTCGCTGTGTTCCTTAGAATGCAGACCTGCAAAAGCTATTCCACTGGGGAGTGAGGAGTCTAAGAAATGCAAAACACAACTGACAGACACAATTTAGAGATAATTAGCAGATTGACTTTCCATCATCAGCTAATTTTATTACCAGTTAAATTGTTTGCTTCTCATTGTATTTCACCACCCATGCATCTCTAATAACAAATAGCCTTAATAATTACAAGCAATACCTGCTGTGATATGAATAGGGTGATATGAACAACAAAATTACTATAATCAATCATCAGCAGCATGTTGCTTAAATTTGCAGAAATAGCGGAAATTCCAAGGAACTACTGTGGCACCAACCTCCCTTATCTGATCACAAAAATGTGGCACATGAGCTGAGAAATGTAACAGCACTTGCTCATGCGAACTGAGCACGGCTGAAAGGCACTCCACGACCTTAACCAGATGGCACTTTTGATATCAATGTAGCAATAAGAAGAGTTTGCTAGGAAAGACTCACATATTAGTATGTGTGGGTGCTGGGTTTGTGCATAATATATAGAGACAGGCAGATTATCTTAAAACTTGCTGAGGTCTTTCCTTGACAAGTAAACACTGAACAAATACAGCTGTCCCTTGTCTGTGACCTTAGGCGGTGGCCATAGTGTTGTCTCCCTTGGCTGCAGCAGCCGTGTCTGAGTGTTCCCAGGAACACTTCTGAGAAAACAAAGATAGAGATATCACCGTGCTAGCAACCACAGCCTTTGCAGGCTGAAGCCTGCGTACTCTTGCTTCACTGGGCTGACAGCAGGAAAAGCAGGGTGCTGAAATGACTCGAAGTTATTGCTTTCTGCTTTTATTTGGAAAAAAAGAGCTGTGTGATTTATTGCGCTAACATTGCACTTGAGTGATTCCTGAGCATGATGGCAGAAAGCAAAGCACACCAAAGAAACCACAGTAAAACTAAGCTCGGCCACAAGATCAAGAGAGAAAGTACCTGTAGTGATTACTTACAGTGCTTGCCTCCACTGTAATAAACGGCAGCCGCTGAGAGCTGCAATCTGAACGACCGGCCCACTTGAAGAATTGCAGCTCTCAGCGGCAAGCCTGGGGCAAGCAGGGCCACAGCATCTCTTCGCATGGCCCCTCTCAAAAGGCCCTCTTTGGCTGCAGGCCAAGAGCTGTTTTGCTGCTTTGGCACACTAAGTGCCAGCACCATCACGTGGATCTGTTTTCCAGGGCTAGCACAGAGGCCAGCTCTGGCCAGGCCCCCTCCAGGTACCGCTCAGCTGACACCAGACTGAGCTCCTGAGCCCAGCAGGGCTCACAAGGGTCAGGCTAGCAATTGTGTGCTGCTTCCATCTCTTGCTAAGTCTTTAGGGCACAGGGCTGACCTTGGGAGGGCACTTTCTGGATCCAGGATCATTCAGCTAGGCTGCGTGTTCCTGGTAGAAGGACCTCTGAGAGGGTGTATCAGAATATTTAAACAGCGAGAGCAGATCTTTACCTAGATCTATGTTTTTATGGGAAGTTAGTGGAAAGAGCAGATCCAGTGTGCCCTGTTCAGTAAAATCTCAGAAGAGTGCTGAAATGGATGTTGTTTTTAATGGCTCCATAGCTGGGGATAAATCCCTTTTCTTTGTCAGCTTTTTTCTCTGAGTATTTTTCCTGATTTGTTTCATTTGTAAGCTTTCCCGGGAAGATCTTTGGCCATGTGTTTTACAAAGGCACCTTGAACTCTAGTTGCTATGGGGACACAAAAAAGCACTTTCTTAATGGCATGTGGAATTTGAAAAATGAGCTATTTGATCATAAGCATCCATTTCTTTCTTCTGGTTTTTGCAATACGTGAATTCATCAAGCTACAACCACACTGCTTGCCCAGGGAGAGCAGGCAGTGAGCTCACTGAACTGATCTCTCCAGAAACACTGGCTAAGACCAGCAGTGCTAAGGACAGGGTCTGGCCCAGAGGCAGGACAGCATACACTTCCCACAGACTACTAAGCAAGTGAACCCCAGCCTGACTGAATATCTGGCTAAATGCTTCTGGTTTAGCTGTTCATTTGATTATTCCCATTGGCCTTAAGTGCTTAAAACCTGTGACCATCCATTTTTCCTACCTGAAGTCATGTAACAGTCACCCTGGGAGCTCCACTGAAGCCTCACAGAGACTGATGCAGGAGGTTTCTCAGAGCCTACCTATGTGTCTATAGCACAATGCACACAATGCCTGCAACCATTCCCCTTTAAAAGAAGTGTCAGAATTTTGCCTTTCTAGCCCAGGATCTGGCAAAAAAGGATAGCCCTGACCATATGTTGGTTCCTGGGAGCAGTTCAGCTGCTATGACTGTGCCCAGATGTGAAGCTCCAGCCTGTGGGACTCTACACTGCACCTTGAGTCACAAATTTACTGGACTATGTTTTCATTAAAAAAACTTATATAAATGCCTGAACTTGTTGATGAACAGAACACTCCCCCCATGCCTTTTTTTTTCCCACAAAAAAAGAAATTTAAAACCTCATACTTCAGCAATATTCTGATCAGGCAATAATGGACAAATGTCTTAAGAGTCAGCATAGTTTTTCTTAATGGAGATTGATTCTTATTAGTGGTAAACAGAATATTATGTGTCATTTGCATGTCAATTTATGTCACTAGCGCATTAACCTTTCAGTATTCCTTCTGAAACAGTCTGCAACTGAAAGCAACTGTGGAAATTCAGACAAGCAAAAAGCATCAGGAAAAAAAATCAAGCAAGCACGCAACATTTAGATGCATATGTTAATATTTTTGCTACATTGTTTTTCCTTTGCACTTCGAAAAAAAAACGAGAAAAGGAAAAAGCCAGCCCTGTGCTTTTCCATTTTCCATGTAGCCTGCTGCAGAAAGCATAATTAATTTTGATCTTTCTGTGTGAATTTGCATTTAAATTAATGTGCGTGGGCAAAGGAAGGGAAAGGGAATGAGGCTCACCTTTTATTTCATTAATAACAACCACGGACCAGAATACAGAGAAACAAGAAAATAGGTGCTGTGAGAAGCCTGGAGCAGGAAGGAACTTTCCCAGGGGGACTGCCCTTCCTCAGTGCAGGGAGGTGAGGAGGTGCTGAGCGCGTGGTGCTGAGCAGGGCTGGCCAGGACAGCAGTGTGGCCCCACGGGGCAGTGTCACTGCAGGGCTGGCCCCCCTCGCCCAGCACTGGCTGCCCCTGTGACACAGTCACACACTGCAGGGTGGCAGGGGGTGGTCAGCGCAGCTGGGCTCTGCATAATGGGTTCGGGGAGTCTTTTGGCCAGGGACCCCCAGCGGGGGCCGTGCCTGTCACCCGTGCACTGTAACAGCGCTGGGTTGCTTCGCATTCGCAGACAGTTCTGTTCTGGCTCTGAAATGCCAGCCCAGATTAAGAGAGAGATGAGTAATTTATGCCAAGTGAGGATCTGTATTCTGGTAGTTATCTTTGCCTTTGGTTTTCACATCTCCACAAGTCTGGAAAGGGTAACAAAGATAATTGTTCAGGTATCAGGGGGATGTGAGAACTCAAGCAGGATTCTCTTCCTAAATATAAGCTCTATCATTGAAGCCTTCACATGAAGGGCAACACAAACCTGAGAAACTGCACATTAAGGAACTTGATTTTGCCAAACTAAATATGTGTTTCAGGGATGAAAAATATCCTTCCTTCTCTATCTTCTTGTCCATAAATTAACGTGGGATTTTTAAAAATGCAGCTTAATATTTGGCAGATTATGGAACCAGTTGCTGTCTGTCTCAATCCATAAATGCTCAACTATCTCTGCTGGTGGGTAGTAGCCAGCCCAGACAAGGTTTTCACTGGCAGCAAAGCAGAGCATTTAAACACAGGTATCTGTCCACCCTCGTGGTCTCAGGAAACACAAGCAGTAAGACATTAAGGCCTGTTTTAAAATGTTGTTCCTTTTAAAACCGTTGCTCATGCTCATCCCGTGCCAGGTTCTGAGAGAACAAGCAGTGCTGTGTCTTGCAGTGTCACAGATATGCTGTGCTTCAGGATGCTGATAACACAGGTCACTGCTCCCTCACTCCAGAAAGCTCTGGTGTGGGCACTGCCGCAATCAGCACGGCTGCTGAGTACATTTAGGTAGCAGCTCTCCGCAGAGCTGCAAGAGGGACAGAGAGCAGAGAACTGGAGAGGTCACTGCTTCAACCTAGTGCTGTTTGCACGCTGCCTGAATGCAGTCCAGTGCCAACACACATTACAGCAGGATTGGGGCCCTGCTGGTTTTATATTCCACCATCAGAAAGTACACAGTGGTCCAACAATCACAGCTGATACAGGAAAGATGGCTCAGAAGCTCATTTGTGCCTTCCCCACTGATGTACTGGGCAGAGTCCTATGCCAGGCTCTAGCTGTTTCTTTAAAAGCATTCCACAGTCAATTAGCTAATAAAGTATGCTAATTAAGTATAATTTTCTTTCAATATTGACTATCCAAGGGATAGTGCTCTCTCCAGCCACTAAGCTAATCAGGATGTTTTCCCTCGCTGACCCCCAAAGCAATGTGGGTTTTGTATCTAATGGCCACACCAATGCCATCAACAATTAACTGAACACATTTGAATTGACGCGATTTCGTCCTTAGTACAAATTAACTTCTCATAAATTCATTGGTAAATTCACCACACTGAAAATTAATCCCCACTAAGAACGGGGCTAAATTGTAATTTCTCCAGGAGCAGTGAGAAAAAGGCAACAGAGACCTGCCCTGCTCTGGCAGCAGATCAGACACTAGCATGCAAGCCAGAGGCTGTCATGTTCCCATGTCCATCCTGGGAGAAGTTTATTAGGGCTGGTTTAATTCTCCTATCCCACCAGCTTATTAAGGTTGTGGAAAGGCTTTTGTGCCTCAGAAGCACTGCTCTGAGGCTTGAGGGGACCTTATCTCTCTCTACAACTCCCTGAAAGAGGTGGTAGCAAGGTGGGTGTCAGGCTCTTCTCCCAGGCAACCAGTGACAGGATGAGAGGACATATCCTCAAGCTGCACCAGGGGAGGTTCAGGCTGGACATCAGGAGGAATCTCTACATGGAAAGGGTTCTAAACATTGGAATGGACTGCCCAGGAAGGTGGTGGAGTCAGCATCCCTGGAGGTGTTCAAGAAACAACAGAACATGGCACTCAGTGCCATGGACTAGTTGACAAGGTGGTGATCGGTCAAAGGTTGGACGCAATGATCTCAGAGGTTTTTTCCAACCTAAAAGCTGATCAGCAAAGTGCTTTTCCACAGCTTTAGAGACACAGTCCCGTGAGGGACTTGATTGTGGTGATACTGCTTGGTGAGTTGTCATTCTCATATCTGAGGGATGATGTTTCATCCCAATCTATATGGCAAACATTTCATGGCCTTTGAACACCTCTACTGCTTTCCCTCTGTAAATGTTATAGACACAGCTCATCACAGTTCATCTGTGCACTCTGAACTTGCAGCCTAATGGCAGAACATAAAAAAATATTGCCTTCCACTGGTATGTATTTAAACCAGAGCAACATACATTGTTCCAGTATAACTCACACATCATTTGTTTCAGTGGTGAGTAATTTTCAACAGCAAATGTATTCAATATCATTGCAACTTTAGAAAGAGGAAAACTCTGCTACATTATTTTTACTGTGAATCATTTGTTCACCCTCTTGTCTTTGATGCATAGCTTTCATTAACTTGAAACAGTTGCAAATACCAAATTTTGTTTGAAAGCTTTCTTATTTTGGTTGTTCTCAGGGTTTCTTTCCCCTCACGCCCAAATAGGAAAATAAATAAAGAAATAGGCTACAAATATGAGAGAGGGCTTGCATGTAAACAAATGCAAAACAAACCACTATCACAGGGTGAGATTCTTCACACACAGGTCCGAACAGCCCCCCTTGCTCTTGTGCTCACCTGGCCCTACCCCTGGAACTGCAGCTACTTGTTACATCACAGCTCTTGGCCCTGAGGAGGCCAGGGGCTGCAGAAGCACATCTAGGGAATCCATGAGGCAGAGAAGACCTAGGGGAAAGTCTGAACTTAGAAGCTGAAGCTGCTGCCTCTTCTCTAGCCTGTCTAGCAGAGAGATGACACCCTAGGACTTGTCATTTTTCTCACAGGTTTTTCATGGAGGTAGTAGGTTCCTCTCACTCTGGCAAGGGAGAGTCACTTCCTCTCCTGTTACCCAATGCACGTTGGCAGTCTTTCACAAGAAGTCCTAGGACATTTCATACACATCCATTCTAAGCAGCTCCTTGTGAGAGAAGCTGTTGGACCTTTCAGTAAGGCCACATGCCAATTTAGGTGTTCAAAAGCACAGGGACTCCTGTGAAAAACCTGATGTGGATGCAGAGCACATTTATAGCCTCAGGTGACCTTGACCCTGCCTTAATCAACAGACACCTGTCTTATTAATGGACACGAGGTTCTTTTCACACTAACGAAGGCCCACTGGGGCTTTTAGCATCTTGAGTTCCTTGAATGAACATTAAGCCCATGAGTCTGCTGGTGAACACCAGGTTAAGACTGGAAATTAGTCAGTTCTTCAGACAAAAAACGTTAATATCTGAGTTTAAATTGATGTAGGAGCAGTTTTAAACCCAAAACTACTTTAGCATCTTCTATTAACAGTTCAGTAGGCTTTAATTCCTCATTTTCCCTAAGACTGGATATTCTCCAGGGCCTGGATTACTTCTGTAGGGCCTTCTACTGTAATTTTCTCAGTTGAGCCATAGGCACTAATACAAGACATATTGTAAATAATAACAGGCAATTCTGGTAAACAAATTTTGATGTTTTTCATCTAGATCTGTCAATTAAATCTACTGCAAAGTCAAGAAAAGCAAAGAATCTAGCTATGAAATTTCCTTTTCTTAATGAGGCATTTAAATAGCATCTCACATTTGTTCTCCAATTGTTTACATAGGATGTCATTTGTGATGCATTGTTAGAGCCCTGTAAATCTCAGCTGGGAACAATATCCCAGAGAGCAGAGGGGGACAGTTCTGCTTCAAGCTACATCTCAATGGATTTGCTGCCTTTTATTTTATTATGTTACTCATCTGAAATGATATCTGTAATCCTGCTAATGAAATGCAATAACATCAGATGCAGCAGCTGTCAAAAAAAAGAGAGAAATGGTGTGAATTTTCATTAAATTTTTTGAGTTGATCTTCACTTTTTTCATTGCTGATGGAAATATTGATGGTTTTCTGAAGGTCATCTTATTTCTGTAAGGATTTAATGAATCCTGGCTTTTGTGTTTTAGACACCTTACTCCCTCTGGTTCAATAGGTCATTAAACATATATTTAAGTCATTCTTTGTCCCAAGTGTTTCTTACAGGATCACAGCCAAAACAGACAAAAGATCCCAAGGTGGATGAAAGGCCAGTTAATTGTTCTTGTTTTATAGATGAGAAAATGAAGCTCAAAAGAGGGAAAGTGTCTAGCACACAACTCACCCCAGTCAATAGCATGGCTCCTATTGGTCAAGCCTTAAAGACCTAAGTCTTAAACATCACATTCGTTTCAGTATTAATCAGGAGACTTCAAAAGTCCCAGGGGGCCTTCTGGCTTTTATTATTATCTTTGGAAAACTAAAATGCTTTAAGAATCTGACTCTAAAAGTCTTGCTTAATATTCTACATGCCCTGCTTCTAAATCAGCTGGGTGAGCCAAACCTCCCACCATAGTTTCCTAACTTAATACATAATGGAAATATTATTGTAACCATGTGTATATGTCAGAAAGCAAAATTTCAGGAATATCTGATCAGATGCTTTTCAGACTGCTTTAGTGTCTCTTTCTCCACAATTTATAATGAGATTCAAGTGCTCAGCAGAGAAATTACCTGGAGATGCCTGGTCTGGTGCTCGCTCTCACTGCTATTATCTCAGCACCCCAGCTGGAAATGTCCAAATGCAAAATCTGGGCCTTAGCAGTGTCCAGAGACATATGAGTGGGGCTTGAAGGGGAGGCTTGTGACCACAGCTCAGGATACACATCAGTGTCTGAAGTGCACAGAACCTTCTGGAGGTATGTGATGGGCTCCATGCATTGTCTGTCCCTTTTGGAAAATGGCCAGAATTGTCTTTCTGTAATTCCAACACAGAATGGGGGGTGGGGTGTGTGGTGCCTGAGTATAAAGTAAATCTTCATTCACTTTGAAGATAAAAATCATGAGGTTAGCTCAGTTTGGCTTCTCCTTTCTTTTAACAGTGTTAGGTCAATGATGCCATTCTCATTTCCTGACTGGCTGTTGCAAAGGAGTGATAAAAATTCCCAGTTTTCACAGGAGGGCTTCAATTAATTTGACAGCCAAGGCTTAAATTCACGTCACACAAATCTGTACCAGCAGACAGACTCCCGTATTTTGTATAGAGAGATTTGCACAGATATGTCACAAATAAGCTGAGGGGAGGTCATCCTCCTGATGCCTCTCCCTGCACAGGATAGAAATGAAGCCACTGGATGAGGTGGTCTTGTGACTAAAGCCCCATCCTGAGGCAAGAATTTGGGTCCCAGTTCTGACAGGCACGTGCTGCACAGGCAGGAAGCAATTTACTCATGGATGAGATCTCTGATTGTGAGCTGGGAAGGAAGAGGGTAGCAACTGGTTTGAGTTTTGTGGCAGGAGCTGTTGCTTACTTTGTGCTTAGAGCTGGGAAGCAAAAAGTAAAGAATTTCAGAATATACAAACCTCACTGAGGCAGTAACAAGAAATTCAAGGAGTTTCTAATAAACTGGGTTGTATTGACAGGCATGGAGAAGTAAAAAGATCTTAGAATTGTGTCATTTGAGGGATACTGAAACTCATCAGAAACTAGTGTTCTATTGATCTCTGCTGTGTGACTAAGACAAAAGAAAAATAAATTATAAATATAGGATGGAATAAATACCATGTTTCCTCCTAATCTAGTAATTTCCATTTACAAAGTCAACACAGATGAATGAGCAATTTACACTGATGAAATCACCGTACTTCTTAGTGCCCATTTGTAATAACTGCCCATCCCCAGTGATTCGCCTTCATTGTGTAATTTCCAATTGAGTTGTTATGAATGCAGAGAGGGGAGAATTTATTGAAAACAACAGCTGGATGTGACTGCCAAACCAATGTGCTCTGAGAGTCCATACTGGGGATGTAACACTGGGCCTCTGAGCTCTGCAATCAGACGCCTGCACAGCGGGATACTGTCTGTCCTTTCGAAAACTCCTTCTTATATGGATTCTGGGCTAGTGTGAGCTACATAGGACACAATCAGGGAGGAAGGAGTTTGAGATCTGACTAAAGCTATAGACTTTGTAGCTGCCTTTCTGTCCTGGGAGTGCATCCAGCTCAAGGCAACTCATGGTGGGATCAGATCATGGCCCTCTTTCAAAAATGTTGGCTTTCTGAAAGCCTGATCTCCTAATATAGGACAGAAGAAAGATCCCTCTGGAAAGCTCTGTGCCCTAGGTATAACTTATTTGGGTCTCTTTGGTTTGTGAGACACATGGCTGATTGACAGGCCAAGACTATGAAGTCAACTTTGCTGAGCCATAAATAGCATAATTCAGCTTCTCTGAGTCCCCAGCATATGTATTCATCTGGCACATGAGTCTCTCCAGGCATCAAAATTGACAGATTTCATTAACTTTCTGCAACCTGAGAATCCAGCTGTAATAGACAGTGTGGAGAAATCAGAGGAACTGCAGGTTCTCAGCAAGACTGTGTTATCAGACAGTCCTGATTATACAGAGCTGGTAGGCAAGGACTGGCTTAGCAGTCACCGCTCTCCCTGGTACTGCTCCTAATGACTAATCCCCACAGCATCCTTCCTCACCTCTCTGAGCCTTGCAGTTTAACATCACAGCCAGCCTCCAGAAGGGAATTACGTGATGCTGTACAGTCATCCTTTCCAGCAGCAGCTCTGCATCCTGCTCTTGTGTGTCAGCACAGGCCTGGCAGAAAACAGTTATTCCTGATGCCCTTGCTATTGGAATCATGCTGTTAGATTTCAGATGTCATGAAAACCAGAACAGTTGCACATTCAGGGCGTGAAAACCCTCAGCAGCCTTTTTAGAAAGGAGGAAAGAAAGAGGACTTCCTCCCTAAAGAATTAATTTTAGTACTTCTTGTTCCTTGAGCTGCGCTCACAAAGCCTGCCTTGTGATTTCTAAGCAATGAGAGATTCTCCTCCTCCCTCTTCACCCTGTCAGCTTGACTTCCACCCTTCTGTGTTTTGAAGATCTGCTTCAGGGTTCTGGGTGAACAAGAACCTGTTGGTTTTAAAATGCTGCTCTCCCTGCAGCTGCTGAGCACTGCCTGAGCGGAGCACTGCTGACAGGCAACTGGGGGTAGGAGCGAGCTGAAGGCAGTAACAGGTCGTTTTGAAAAGGGGAGGAAGGAGAACATGTACAGGGAAAAGAATTGCGTGATGTGGTAGTTCTGCTTGTATTTGCCTTCTGAGAGTGCATCTCCTTGCGTTAGGCAATAAACATCTTATTCAAGCACCTGGAAGTCAGTGGGAGTGTTTGACAGGCACAGTGAAAGGCTGTGGTGGAAGGGCCTGCACGGGAGCCTCTGATCTGCTTTTGTGCAGGCGGTCAGGGGTGCTCTGACCAGGTGGTTTGCAGGGTGATGGAATCTGCAGGGCTGCCGGTTCTCCTGTGGCTTCTGGGGAACACTCAGGATGAGAGCAGGAGGTAAAACCTGGCAGATGATTCCTAACACACTGCCCTACTGTAAGGAGGAGGCTAAAAGAGAGATTGATCCCATCATGAAGAAGGAATTTCACTGCCTTTTTCCTTGTCCTCTCTCTAGAGAAAAGCAACAGAAAATATTCCAGCAGCATTCCAGGGAACATAGCTCCCAGGATCATTACGTAAGCAGCAGTTATAAGATGCTACAGCAGGATTCTAAAGTTTCATATTGTTCAGAAATTATGCTGTTTATTCTTGAGTGCCATCTACTGACAATTCCTATCTTAATGATTTGCTTTCATTTATATGGCTTATTTTAAATGCCCTATATAACTTCTGTTAGCTTAGATGTTCCTTATTCCTTGAGCACTTTGTTTCCCTCTGTGGACCAGGATGCCCTTGACATGATATTTTCAGTTCTCTCTCGGACTTCCCTTTTTCCTTCCACCCATCACCAGGCTTCCTCCCTTCCCTGCCTGCTCCTTCTGCCTAGAGGGTAATTTTCGGCCTCCCTACACTCACCCTTCTGGCTTCAAAATGTAGCTGCAGTTGTGCTGTCCCCCTTGTGCAGGAGGGTGATTCCATCCTTTGTTACAGTACTGCTGAGATCTTACTTCCTCCTTTCCTTTCTGTTCTTCCTCTTCTTTCAAGAGCTTTTTCAGCAACTTTCGTGCGGTAACCTTGAAAATATTTAATGATCACTGACTCCACTATATTACCTGTTCTAAAGGTATTTTATTTTAGTTATGTGATACTTGAATTAGCATTATTATTACAGTTTTTCATTTTCTATCTGTAAGATTTCCTCCCCTAGCAGTCCAATACATTTTGCAAAGATAAAAATAAATTAAAGGTGAAAAGTTATCGCCAAGGACAAGAGCTCGTGAAGTTTAGCCTACAAGGTATTTCTTTCTCCATTGAAAACATAATCTGTATAGATAAAGAAAATGCCAGGTACCTAACTCATTATAAGCAACTGAGAAAATGGGTCAAGAGACTTTTTTCTTATACACTTAGCTTTTGGCTTGGTTCCATCTCTGCCAGCTAGCCAAAGGAATGAGGAAAATTCTAGTAAAGTCTCCTAGTGCACAGAACCAATTTGGTCGAGGCTTCTTTGCCCATGCCTCAGACAACTCAGCATGGTGGCCAGTGGTACCCTGACACTCAGCTGCCACTCAATTTCGGGCAGAAAACATCAAGCTGTAGAAGCGTAGGCATTTGTCCACAACAAATTTATATTGTGGAACTCCTTCCCAGAGGATTTTGCTGAGGTCAAAACTGTAAGTAGGTTTAAAAAGGATTAGACAGATCCATGGTGGGCAGGTGTGATGTTTGCTATTGAGCATGACAGCCTGGCTCTCACATCTGTTACAGAGAGCTGGTGGCTGGAGGAGGCTGCAGCGGGGAATCTGCTGCTCTGGGCTGAGCCCAGCTGGTGCTGCCCATCCCTCCCATGGGCAGTGGCTACAGCAGCCAGGAGATGATTCAAAACAGCTTCAGTCTGGACAAAGCCTTTGAATTCCCATGAAAATAGCACTTTCTCTTAAATGGTTATTCTCCACTAAGATGCCTGAATCACCAGTGATAAAACTGGGATTGCTCCCCTGAACTCAATGCCACAAAAAGCACAGGGTTAGGCCTTGCTGGGGTGGTTTCAGTAGAGACAGTTTTGCTGAATTGAGGGCTGAGGAGTATTTCAGTACTTGTTCCCAGACTTCCAAATCCATATTCTGCCTTTAGTATAAACACAGATCCAAACTAATATTTTACTAACTTAGAAATTACTTATGAGTAAGATGGCACGTGTCACTTGCATCTCATTTCTTTTATTTTAATGACTAACAGCCTGTGCTGCAATTCATAATTCAGTCTCTTTCCTCCTTTCTTGAATCAGGCAGCAAAACCTGATCAGTGACAGAGATGATGCTTGTGAAATTGATGCACAGGGGTTCCTCTCACTAAAGGGCTGACAAGATACCAGCTGAGGAGAGAGCTTAATTGCATGGGTGATCAAAGGAGAGTGTATGAAGACAGGGAGACTGTAAGGGGGTGTGCGTAGGAGTGTGTTTTAATGAGAGATTATAGGGGAACATGTGAGTCTGGCACACACAAAATGACAGAAATGAATGCATGAGCTAGTACAAAATAGCACGCTAACCAGAGGCAGCCACAAAACAGCTTCAGCCCCTTCTCAGCCCTTGCCTAAGAGAACAATATTCTATTAGCTGTCATCCCACTAACTATACAAAGAGAAAAAAGTGAAGGTTTGATCTTTGCAACTGGGAAAGGAGGAGGCGGGGGAACCTCATGAGACAACAACATCCAGGCTGAACTGGAAAAGAGAGATCAAAGCAATGAGCTGAAATGAGAAGAAAGGACACAGGACACTGATATGGTGCACTCCCGGGAATGGGAGGAATTGACGTAAAAAACTGAGAACTTAAAAAGCATTGAAGGCACTTTCCAGCCCTTCCATGTGCTGTAAAACACTGCACTGCCAGAGGTTTGGTTCATGATGTGTACTGTGCTTTGTTGTATGCTTACTGTCTCCCTTTATACTCAGCTCCACTTACATCACCAGGGGTGCTTGAGGAGTAAGATGCTTCTTGATATCAGAACAGGTGCCATTGAAATGGCTTATACACAATCTTGCATCATTTTCGCCCAAATCCATTAAAAACCTCATTGCAGTTATATTGGCATAAACCTCTGTGCCAGTGTTCTCCAGCTGATTTAAACTGCATCAATATAAATCCAGTTTCAATTGATTTAAGAGCTTCTAGGCAGAAGTGCACTGCATTTGACAAACTGATGGGAGGACATACCCTTATTGAAATATTAAAACTTCTGCACTCGATCTTTTCATATTCAGCAGTGTGGCTTTTGAACTTCTGCAATTTTGTATTTTACAAGCCCTTACAGGGAGAGAAAATAAGTAACTTTAGAGCAGTCAGGTTAACAGCCTTTCGCTTCATCAACTGAACCCGTGTGCAACCACAGATGCCTTAAGCTTTAGTGTTTTATAAAATTCTAAGGACAGAGGAGAAGCATAATGCTTTTTTTACTTACCCTACTCTGAACTCAAGCATATTAGTGGCTGACAAGCTTTTGTTTTTTTTTTGCAAAAGGCATCTAGCCATTAGTTGAACACACCCCTTTTTTGTAAAAATAATGAAAGCTCAGAATCTAAAATGCCACCCTCTAGACCAGGGTGCTCAGGGCCCCATCCAGCGTGGCCAGGAGCCCTTCCAGGGACAGGACATCCACAGCTTCTCTGGGCAGCCTGTGCCAGTGCTTTGCCACCCTCACCATAAAGAATTTCTTCTGTATATCTAACCTAAATCCAGATGTCATTTAATCACTCTGAGCTCAAGTTCCCCACTACAGTATTTTTTTGGTCCACGTGGTTGGTTTAAGGCCAGCTTGAATCAGTCTATATTTATTGAAGTTTATCCAGTATAACGCTGTGAGAACAAATGCAGTACTGGTCTTGAAATGACACCATGTAATGTTAAAAACAAGACAAAAACTACTGCCTCTCACATACTGGCAGCGATAAATTATGCAGTTTTCTCCTTCCAGTCTCTCCCATCTGCAATAGCTACAATAGAACCTTAGTTCAAACACTGTTCTTATTGAGCACTGGAGCTGTCAAGCCAGTCTCAGCTTTTGTGCAAGATTCATGAAAAATAAATTTGACAATTTCTCTAAGTGAAAGGCCTCTAACCATGCCTCCAGCCTGGTAGCCATAGTACTTACATGCTTTGTGAAATTTGTGTTTCACATCAAGAAGGGTAGATGCTGGAGGTACCTGGAAAAGAAAGCAAAATGCATGCAGATTAATTTTTCTTTCTTCTTCACTGTGGGATCCTTTCTCCACTCCTCTAATGCAGATATGCTTAAATTTGTCTGCAAGTTCTTCAGGCTAAAATGAAACAAATCAGCAAATTTGCTTTCACAGGTTGGTATATTAATAAGGATTGTCCACATTTGATTTACACATCACCTGGACCACCTCTGCCTGGTCGATGGAAGGGTAAAATCACAAGGGTCGAGAGGGCAAGCTGCTGGCCTTGCTTGATGCAGTAATTGCCCCCTAGATCCAGCCAGCGAGAAAACTTGAAGGGTTTAGCTTTAAAGTTAGGTTCAAGGGTGCTGAGGTCCATCTCCTAGAGACATGAAAGGGCTCTCTGGAGAGGCCAGTAGCAAAAGTGGCAGGTTCTGTCCTTTCTGCCTGAAATGAGTTTGCTTCTGCACGCTTTTGTTCATGTCCACTGAAGCAATTCAGGTGTCACAGTGTTAGAGGGCAGTCTGGAGGCTTTTTAGGCTTTTTTTTAATTGCGTATATTGATTTCTTAATATATTTTGTACAAACTGTCTGAGAAACACAGAATTTACTAGAGCGAAAGACTTGGATTTGCCTTTTGTTTTCAAGGAAAGGCAACTGGACTCTTGAGGAAGTAGCACGCTGAGCCACTTATTAGTGGATTGTGACAATAACCATGCAAAAGTGTAGAGAAGACCATAAGAAATTCTCCTAGTAGAGATGAGTCAGCACCTTAACATAGGTTGTTCTGTTGAAAAGATTGAGTTTGGAGAAATACTGATGCAACAAAATAAAATTGCTGACTCCAAAGCAACAAATCAGTACAGAAAGAAAAGTTTACTCTCATGGAATTTGACACCCCACACGAATATACAATGTATGTGCTATCAGTACTTATGAGTAACCCAACTTGCTTCCAGTAATAATATGAACAGGCAGAGAGCTCAATACAGATTTCAATGATCTAAAGATGTAAAATGACACCTGCGCTAAAAGGCAGTAAAAGTACAGACCTTTCCCAGCTTTTTCCTTGGGTTCAGCTGAAAACACTTTCTTTTCCACAGTTACAGAGGGTTTTACTGGGCATTGGAAAAGTCCTTATTTACCGAAACTGCTGTAAATGAATTCTACTTAAACCCTGACTTGTCTCTCTGATGTGGCTGCTAAGCAATGCCACCTCCACCCAAATCAAGGCCCAGGCTCCTTGAAACCAGAGATTACCCTTTCCCTGTCCCCAAACCTGTGTTGACCCAAACCACGTTGAACAGTACTAGGCCAGGCAAGAGGCATTGCCCTTGGAGTCTTTTCTTCCTAGCTACAGCAAACAATAGAAGACATTTTATCTTTCTTAGTTCAAAAATGAAAGAAAATATTTTATCTGTGTTTATTGCAATTAAGCCATTCAATGCAACACCCAACAGAACAGCACATCTCCCATAGTCTCCATGTGTCTTGTCACATGTGCAACCTTGAATTTGCAACCTGTGGACTTGAAATCTCTGTGTGGGGGGTTATGCTCTCAAAACCTCTAAAATTGTCTGAAATTCCTTTCTCACATTCTAATCTCACACCTGTGAGGCCTGGAGCCCAGAATCCATCAGATATGGATGCAAGCACTGTTAGCTGGCAACACCTATCCAGCACACAAGCCTGCAGACCAAAATCTGTCATGTGTCCTAGCACAGGGCAGATGTGCAGGTATTCAGAGCTGGCATTGCCAGCTGAAGGACAGGAATGGTCTTTTCCAGTTTGATGGAGGATGAGTTGGCTTTCTAAACACAGTATAAACCACATTACTGCAGGGCCTGCATCCCTACAGATCAGCACCTCACTGTGATGGGTTCTGGGATAGAGTGGCTGGGGCCAACCCATGCTCTGGAGAGCTGATCATCCAATTTAGTCAACGAAAGCTGAAAAACGTAAAGCTTAGCATGCTTACAGAGCAGTGCCTGCTCAAAACAGAGCCCAGGTCTCCATCTCCAGGTCTCCTGAGTATGTTTTGACTTCAGGGCAGAGCTGCTCTCAATCTGTTCAAAATGTCTAGTCCAGCCCTTGTTAGCAACTCTACCTTTACATCCCTCTCCCTTTTTTCATCCTGAGACAATCAGTGCTTTCTTCCCTCCAAATCCTGCTATGGCAGAGCCTAACTTCTGCTATTAAAAAAATTAATCTCAGCTTGTGCTTTAGGTCTACCTATGGAACCCCCCACATGCCTTAGGTGTTTAAAAGTTACAAAGTGCTCCCAGTGTGCTGCTGCAGCCCGGGAACCGGTGAGCGTGTCCGTGGGGTGAGATGTGCAGCACCACACAGCACTCCCCACCTCCAAAGCTCGCACCAGGCAGCAGCAGCTGGAAGGGCTGTGCTCTGCACACCCCTGAGCGAGGCAGAGCTCATTAGCAGGAGCACTGCTGTGCCTGGCTACATCCAGGCTGCTTTGGGCCAGAGCTGGTTCAAGCCCTGCCAGCCCAGGCCCGGAGATGTGCTGGGCTGGTGAGCCGCGGTCTGGCAGCTCCGCGCGGCTCCGCACGGGCTGCGGGGCCCAGGGAAGGCACGGAGCTCACGTCCTGCCAGGAGGGCAGCAGGACACTTGCTTTATGACCCAGCTGGCTTAGAGAAGGACCCTTCCACTTGAGACAAACTACGCAGATGGCGAGCTGAAGAATAACACAAATGCTTTTTTCCCCTTCAGAATGGGCTGTGACATAGAGGAATCGCGGTGTCCTTTCCCAGGCAGAATAATGAGGCTATAGCCACAAAAGAATGAAATACATTTTTTTATGATCTTTATAATTCTGTGTCCTTTTTTAAAGACCTCATAAAACAACCAGTGAAGTTATAGTTTCTAATATTGATCAATGAGAAGATGGATGCTGAGACACCAGCTTACTACTAAGAGTGTCCTCTTCGTAGACCATTAATTATCTTTTGTTCTTTTCATTGTATATCAATACAAGCTGAGGAATTGTAAGGACTGGGAAAGTATCTGCTCTTATTACCCTTTGTGCTAACTGAATAAAACACTCTGGTATATTTCACTGTAATTATTAGTCTTACTCTCCTTTCATTCTTCTGAATTATTTCTGAAAGTGTTATAACCCTTTCTTTCCTCTATTTCAGCACTTTTCAAATAGGCAAAGCAGAGGGAGAGAACACCCTTAGTTTGTTTAAAGCAAGACAGATTTCTGCTCTTTTGGTATGTATCTTCTACAGCCTGATGGTCAAGCCAGTTTTTCTCTACAACTTCTTAACTTGTAGTCTAACACCAGATTTAAAATGTAGTCAACTTTCTAATAAGTGACTACCATGTGTAAGGTTCAAGACTACTTTTTCTTGAAAAAATGTTATGAATAAATGCATATTTTACAGCTGTGGGTTGCATTCATTATGCTTTTCATTCAGAAAAGGATGATTTTAAAATGTCAAATCCTGATTTTCCTGTACTTTCACAGCGAGAAAACTTTTGCTTTTCCATTTGAGGCAACTTTTCATTTATAGGAATTCAAGAATTAAAGGACCTTCTGGGTCATCCATACCAGTTCTGTTCTCCCTTTCGACACCAATGCACAAAGCATCACATTTCTTTTTAAGATTTAAAATACGATATTAGTATTTTATGCTATGACTCGAGGAAGAGCCCTAAGTGGAAGATATTAAGGGAACTTAATACTGCCTTTTGTGAGTGCAAGCTAATCAGATAGTTATCCACTTTCATACCTCTTTCACATTTATAAGTCAAGGAATTATGCCAAATCTGGTGATCTGTATGTAATTGCATCACACAATTCTTCCACTAAAGAATTATTGTAGGGGTCTGAGGCCAGCAGAATATCAATAAGAATTTGAATAATAGAATTTCAGCAAATAAGTAATCTTTCATTCAACATTTCCCTGTGAATATTTTTTTCTTTTTGGGACATATCAGTACCACTGCACTGCTGAGTCACCTACTTTGTAACAAGCATTTTCCATAATTGCAGAAATTCAGAAATTCTGCCGCTCCAGCTGCTCATTAACCACTGCCCCATCTTCAGCCAGGGTAAATTTGTTCAAAGGGGTGACATCAGTTTATTGCAGCTGAGGATCTGGCTGCAAAACAGATAACCAGCTAATGGGAAAGGCAGGTAATTTCCAAATTCAGCACTCAACAAATACTTCATCATTACTGCTTTTGCACCCTGTCTTTGTTTAGGAACCATGCTGTATTATCAGAAATCAGCAGCATTCCACAGGAAGTTAATTAGAAAAACACCTGTTCTAACCAATCTCTGTGTTTCGGCTTCTAGATCAGATTGGCTCTTTCTTATTGTCAGTTTTCAAAGACAGAATTAAGAATTGGGCACTGTTTTGCTTTAACTTTCCTGGTGTGTCCCACATTGCTCTCTTGGTGAACCGGGGTGCTGGTCATGCTCGAAGATATATAAATAAATGAGCTCACCATGGAAATAACATAGAAGTAACTACACATAGACAAGTGCCGTCAGCAGCTACACAAAGGCTTTATATAGAATCCAGTATTTTACTCAGTAGACTGCAGTGAAGTGGTTCCCAAACAGCTGGGTCTGATCTCAGTCTCTCAATCCAGCCTTTCCAGAACCAGGAGATATTCCGAATTACGGTTTCAGCTGAAGTAGTTTCCAGCACATGTACATAAGTAGAGGGCTGTCTCACTGAACAATCTTCCAGATTATTAACTGGTCACATGAACCTTGGCATATGAGATAATCTGACTAATATTTCCAGTGATTATGGGCCAAATTAGCTAAGAATACACGTAATCACATGCTTGCTGGGTGCAGTCACGTCAATTTACACCAGGCAAGTTTGTCTCTAAAGATGATTAATTGTTCTTGTACTGCTAGCTGCGTACTTATATTAAAAAAAAAAATCCTCTCTCTTTGCAAGAAATTGCCTGGTAAAGTGTCTGACACCGAAAAGTGCTTTTTCTCTTTCTGCTAAACATGAGAGTGGAAGTAAAGAGAATGTAATTCATTAGCAGAGAGAAGGTGTGCAGGCCATCCCTCAGTTTACAGAATTCTACATGTACACCAGTTTCTGAGCAAATCTGACTAGAACTGGTACATCCCCATGTCCTCTAGCCTTTTATTAAGGGGGATTGAGTAAGGTTACTGTTCACCTCAGCACCTGAATAGCAGAACTGTCAGGAAGCCTCTGTCTCAACACTTTTCTACCAGGGAAATGGAATAGTTCTGGCAAAACCCTGGATGTGTAAATTTGTGTTGACTTCAAATTTAAAAAATAGATTAGTAATTTTTTCTTTAAAAATCTGCTTCTGGCACATGCTGGAAATTCATTTTGTTGTTATTTTCATTACTTTTTATCCCTCATCTGTATGGAACTTTCATTACTTTTGCATTATTTTATGACACATCTATCATGATGGTGCAAAATAATATAACACATGGCTCTTGTGTCATTGAAAATAACCCAATAGGAAATAATATGCAAATAAATGCCCTATTTAGTTGTAAAGTAAATTGAACTTGAAATATTTATTGTGTCATAACAGATTGAAATATTTCAAAATTAATTTGTAATGCAATCTTTCCCAAATTCTACCTCATCAAAAATTCAAGACTCATTTTTTTTCCACAGTCGCTTTCAAAGACAGCAACATTTGGGATATTCATTTAAAAACAAATTCTTTGACAAAAAAAAAAAAAGTAATATAAAGGAAAAATAAAAACAGAAACTTTAAAATAAATATTATAATTTTTTATTATAAATAAAGATAACAACTTTTTCTTGAATAAAATATAAATAATATATTTTATTTAGAATAATAAAGAAAAATTTTGACCTGTACTTCTCAGGAAGAAAGTGAGGCTTAGGGTGGGGTTTATGTTTTTGTTTGGGTTTTGATTTCCAGTTCTAGCACAGGTAAAGCATATGGCTTAGCTGTGGAACCTCTGAATTTGTCTTCCCTTTTCTATCAAATGGCTGTATAGATTTTTGTTTGCTTTTTTATATCTACACAGACTGCTAAAATTTAAAATCAAGATATGTACCCAAGAAACTCTACCAATATTTAGCACAAGATAGTCACAATCTATTTGGGGGACTGCATGAAGTAAAAAAAAAAAGCCAAAAGATCAACCAATTCAAAAGAAAACTCACAGAAGAACATATTTTATCAAAACAAGAGGTTCTATGAGTGGCAGGGCTAATAAAGCAGGTCCATGGAGGGAAGCTGGAAGCTGAGAAGCAGCAGAAAGGAATGGGAAGTGAGGGTGATATATGAGAACCAGGCAGCATCGGGTCTGTTAAAAATCCAAGTACTTTTCATTATTCAATACCAAGTGCAATGAAGAGATGCTTGCTGGTAGAGATTCTCTGACTGCCACAATTTGTTCTTTTGAAGCACAAGAAATGTGGCTGTTAAGAAAGAAAAGCTTGCATTTTAAGGACTTTTTTAAAATCCAAAATTGCTCAAACATAGGCAGATATAATAATAGCATTAACATATACTGCTGGATATTTATAGATCCATGACTACATGGCTCAGGTGTTTTGTGAAGAATCACATGCCTGATTTCAGAAAGAACCTGAAGCATGTTCTGATGGAGCCATAAATCATGTGCAGGAGTATTTTAATGCTACAGTAATGCCTATATGAGATGCTATTATGCACCTAACTTCCCATCATGGGCTGTGCTGTTAACTATTAGACTAATAAAACACCTACTGCTCCCTATGGTCTGGTACTGCTCCAGTACATTCATAATTTGCAATAATCTGTGAATTATCTTTGATGCAATAAGGCAAATGTGCGGCTGGGGTAAAATGTCATAACTTTGGTGGGAAAGAGGACATTTTCACACTGGCTGGGAATCTGTATCTGTTGAGAATTTTGGCAATATTCACTGCTCTGGTAACATAGCTGGCTTTTACTGCTGGCCAGAATGGCTTATGTTCAGGAAGAGTTGGAGCACCTCCAGTGTATCACAAATTCACTCTCTTGTTCTTGCTGAAATTTGTATGAAACTTTAATTTTTTTGAATATTTATTATATTTGCTTCTTTGTTTCTTTCCCCAGGCTTAGGCTTTTTTTATCTAAAATAAGAGATGTGTAAAACCTGTCATTTAAAGGCACTTCTAAGCTTTGATTAGTATCAGCTGAAGCATTAGTCATCTGTTGCAGCTTCTGTAATTCTTTAAATTATCCCCTTACAAATGCTAAATGCCTTAAAGTTACCAGCTTCTCCCCTCCCCAGTCTCTCTCTTCTAGAAAAATCAAAGGCCGTTTCTCCAGGTATTCCATTTAAAAAGCCATCTCACAGCAAGCAAAAAGTAATATGTATAGTTGCCTCTTTTCATCTGAAACCATCTGTAGCTATATTGACATTAAAATTATGTGAATTTCTAGCAGAGTAGGAAGAAATAAGTGTCATGCATTGCTACAACAGAATTTGAATATGTTTACCTACTTTACCAAGTATAAGTAATAACTGGGGAAGAAAATACTATTGTCATCACTTCCAGCACTGGGGGTTAGGCGTAAGATTCAATTCTTACAGGCAAGAAAACACACAGACTTTATAAATGTATTTTTTTGCAGTGCCCCCCAGCAGGGACCAGATCCCCGTCATGCTGCATGTTGTGAGAACGTACAGTGAAAGACACCACAAAATCCTCCTTCCAAAATGAAGTAAAAAAAAGAGCACTTCCATGGCAACGAGCCTAAATCCAGCTATTTTTTGTGTCTGTGTCCCTTCAGCCACGTTGCTGTGGACATGGCTGTTATGTGGGACTCAGCATCCATGTCTTACTATGGAAGCCCCCTGCTTTGAGACACAGCTGTTTATTCAGCCCCTTTGGGCATCTCTGCCATCAGAGGTGGCACACCTTTAATGATAAATTGCTTGAATGAGAAAAATGATGATAAAAATCCTCTGCGTGAAATGAGGCCGCTGTGGATGGTCACAGGTTCTGCTCATTCTCCACAAAGAAGAATATATAGTCCTCTGAAGTGAAATATTAAAAGTGAAAGATTTAGGGGGGGAAATACTTAAAATGGCCATGAAAGTATTAATCTCTTTCCTGGGAAAGGACTTCTTTACTTTGCTTCCTTAGAATGAAGCTAATGGGGAGAATCTGACATTAGAGGCAATGTTCTGGTACTGAAAAGAGTTCTGTTGCAGAGTTTCATTGCCTACTTTAATGACTGCATTTGCTCACCTCAAATGAATGTGGTATGTCTAACCTTCAAGCCATGATGTGAGAAGTTATTTTTATTTGCTAGAGCTGACTGTGCAAAAGAGAGACAGCGAGGACTGTTCTCCTCGGCTGTTCACTCTCTGTGACAGAGCAGCAACCCACAGGTGAGAGTAAGAGATTTCTGATACCAGAGACAGCTTTTCTGCATGCAAATGGCTTTGCTGACATGCCCGTGTAAATTCATTGTATTGTTAAGCCACAGCATGCAGGTACAAAGACACTGTTGCTTCAGGTGATTTTCAAACAAAAAAAATGCTTATGAACGCCTTCAGAGAAAGACAGGCCTTTCAGAGCAACCAGAATAAGCCCTAGCTCATCTCTGGCAAAAAATGTAGTGATATACACACTGTAATATTTATCTGCAAGAAGTGTTGTGTATGCACAAGTGACCAGGTTGATGCAGAGATGTGTGTCTACGCAAGGGTCTTTTAATTCACTAAAAATAACAATATTCACATGCCATTCATTGTGGGCAGTGCACAGCCTCACAAACATATAGTTAAATGTTCCTCCAGTGTGTATTGTCAACCATAAACATTTAACTATCACAAAACTGGGTTTTACAAAGAGATTTCAGTGGGAGAGGGCACTGGGTGGTGCATGGAGAGCTGGTTTAAGGAGCAGTAGGAAAGTAGCCTTCATTATTTACAACACGTAAAGGCAAGAGGCTCTTCCTGCACATCTGAGGGAGCAAGCTCTCTTCTGCAGGCCTTAGGAAGTGCTCTGAAAAGGAGGGTCACTACACAGCAGCCAAAACTTGAGTTTCCACCTCTGTTTACAGCTTAACTTGCAAAATTGTACAGCACAAAACTATGGACCTCTGAGGTTTTTGCTGGGAAAAAGCTTTCTCTGCTGGTTTCCCCAGAGGTGATTTAGTCTGTAAAAACTGTATTGTGTAACACTTTCTGCCTTAAAAGCAACTCATGCAAAGTTAATTACATTGCACTATGTTTGTGGGAAAACACATTTTACTACAAGTTAATTTGAAGAAAAAAATATTATACAATGAATGATATAAAAGAAACAGTTATGAGTTGCCTTAACAGCATTTATAAATCAAATCACGGCGCATCGATAACTTTAAAAACAACCTACATCAGGCTTTTGGAACAATGTATGAGTAAAACAGTTTTTGAGTAGCTATGTATTTTTCATAAGTTGTGGGTGGCAAAAAAAGAAAAGTGGGTTATTTGTTAAAAAATATAAAAAGGAATTGTTTTCTTTCATTTATAAGACTTGATGATTTCTGCGTGTTCTACTGTTTTCTGTGGCTTTTTGGAAGCAATACAGAAGCCAAAATCCTTAGACATTTTGTGATGCTTTTTAATTGAAAATATTTCTTACAAGAAATCACTAATTACATGCTTTCCTCTTTACACAGAGATAGGAATTTCATCCATACAAATTAACAAATTGCAAGGGAAAAAAGGGACTTTAGATCATCTAGGCTCACCTGCTGTTTTACACTGGCCAAAGAAGAGATGCATTCCTTGCTAAATACTTCTTTCACTCATTGAACAAGAAACCTGTATGATTCATGTCTCAACTACTTATTATTCAACAATTTATTAATCTGAGAATATCTTCACACAAATGCAGTATTGATGGGCATGTTAAGATTGGCCCACAAGACACTCAACTCTTACTTACCATCTCTTTGCTGTCAAAATATGGGCCGAATTTCTTGGCTAAATTTTCCTAATTGTGGCTTTCAGGCACCAGCTCTTGTAAGGCCTTTGGCTGCTTGAGTAAGCACCTTCCTGCTCAGAGACATCCTCTCCTGGGCCTGCCTCCCTGGGGAGCAGGGAGAGAAGGAAGGAAAACCCAGGATGCTGTCCTGCACACTGACCCAGACACCGGGACTCATCCTGTCATGGGCAGTGTGTGGAGCAGGAGGCTCCTCGTACACCTCCTCGAAAATTCAGTGGCTAGTCCCAAGGCACCTCCTCTGAGCATTTATATACTGCTTTTAAGGTCTATTGTAGCCTAAGTTTAAATTAACTTTCTCTACTTGGAGACTTCCTCTAGTTTGGGGACATTTTGTAGAATAACTGAAAAAAAAAAAAAAAAAAAGAGGCAGGTTTGTGATTCCTCCATTCCCTCTTAATTCTCCAAAATCAGAAGCCTCTTCTCCATGGCATATCACCTCAGAATTAATTTCTGTTCCAAGAGCAAATCTGGGGGAAAAGATCTCACACTGCTGTTATTTCACTTCTAAATTCTTTAACTCCCTGGAAAAGCTCGTGTGCGCCAAACTACTTGCATAATGTCATATCCATAGCAGAGAAAGTCCCCAGAGCAGGTTGACACTATTAAATAAAAGAAATGATACTCCTGTAAAGAATTTCATGTTCACAGTGTGCATGTGCAAAATAAACTGCCAGTGTTGCTGACTCGTGTGAATTTAAGTTTTGCAAGATTAGGTAATTTTCGTCCAGACCCAGCTCCTGCAGGAGATGACTATGGGACCAAAATGTCCGGGGTTTTTCTCTCCTCTTGCTTCCTTTCAGTATTTTTTTCTGCCTTTCCTGATTGTGGAAAAGCCTGTAATATGATGTGAATGTGTCTTAGAGGCTTAAAAACAGACAAATATGTATTTATTCTGTTCCTTGAAGTTAAAAACAATCAAGAACTTATAATAACCATTTAATATAAGCAACTGATCCTTCCCAAAAGTATAAGACAGGTAAGAAAACCAAAGGAAATAATGTTATTTTCCTTTTTCAGATGGAGAATTAGTTCAGAGAATTAAATGTTCTGGATTCAAAACCTTGGATTGATGCCAAGAGATTTCTCAAGCTCACACAGCCAAACACACCTTTTCTAAATCCCTCACACTGCACTGAGGACAGGAAATAATTTCTTGCTAAATACTGGAACTAGTTAAATGTGCCATAATTTTGCAGACTTTACAGAGCTCCCACTAATCTGAATGGGATTCATAGGGACATGCAAGACTCTCCTGGAAACTCAACCTCTGGAAGCAGCTCCTGGTGTTTAACCACAGAGCATTAAGCATTGAATCACTCTGCCTTAGTTTGTGGGGTGGAGAAAGAAAGGGTTCTTCTCTCTGCCATTATAATACAATTTTTCCCTTTAGATTTATTAAATTGAGAATATTACAAATGCATTTGCTAAATCATAATATTCTGATCCACTAGCAATATGCAATAAGTGTCTAAATACATACATTTTAAAATCTATGATTCCGATTCTCTCCTATTCTGTCAAGCAATAATTACATGCAAACACAAGAAATTAAGTTAATCATAACTCTCTCATGAACAGAAAAGAAGCATTAGAAGTGTCATGTTGGGCCTGTTATATTTAATTAAATAGAAAATTATGCATAATCCAGTACAACAATCTCTTGTTTTCTCTAATAACCAACTAAAATTAAGTTCACCAATACTAACAAGTGTTCATGGAAGCAAGGAACTCAACTTCTGTACCTTCAGGGTTGGCTTAGGAAGGGATTATCACAGCAAATAAAGGAATTTAAACAGCCAGGTGAATGAGCATTCAGAAACTAAATTCTTTAGGCAGTCTTGGAAATCTCAGCCTTGTACTGTACTTGTACCAATCCTTTGGTACTGTGCCAAAAATACTAAAAAAAAAAAAAGTCCCTGCTGCTGGCCATGTAAATTGAATATATATTCCTGTTTCTGAGCAGAGACTTCCAGTTGTTATTGCTACCCTGTGTGTATTTTACCTCTGGATTAAGAGTACTTAAGCCATCACCACTCATGTCTCTCTTTTCACCGCTACAGGGACAGAGTCCACGGTTTGGAGGAGGTGTAGAAAATCTTCAGGGTCAGAAAAACTCAGAATAAAGATTAAAACACAGGTCTGCTATGATCCCAGCAGCATGCAGCGTGGAAGTATTCCTGAAATGTGGCTCTTTGCCTAATGCTGTTTCTGTACTAGATTTCTTTTAATGACACTAAAGGAAAGCTCAAGATAGGAAACAGACTTAGTCTTTCTTTTGACCAAAACCTAACTCTAAATGTATGCAGATAACCTAACAACTGTGTAAATCTCACTAAATAAAATAAAGTGAACACTATCATCAGAATTGTTATTAATAGTCATCCTATTTGTTTGACCATTTTGGACGTGTTTCCTCTTTGGCTAGATTAAAAAAAAATAGCAAGAAATATTTTGCCCCATTGAGAATGAACAAATGAGACATTTACCATTAACTAGGCACACAAATTGCAGAAACACCCTTTAAATGGTCAAGAACACTGGCAATCTGGTAATATTCCACCCTGCATATTTCAAAGGCATTAAATTAAACATTTGAAGCAAACTTATCTACCTGTTCCAGCTGTTGCCAATGAGGATAAGGGATTTTTTTTTTTTCCTAGAAAAACAGTGAGTCTCAAAACTCCACTAAGTTACTGAAAAATTCCACAGGCTAAATAGATTAGGATTCCCATTTTCATGGCAGGCAAGAGACCAACTCTTTCACTGAGGAACAACGAATCACAAAAACTGTGATGAAATTATTTATGAAGCATTTTTTTAGCTGTTATTTATGAGTTTGTAAACTTCCTTCCTACCCAGTCCTCTCATCCTACTTATGCAATCTGGCTGTAGTTTATATTTTTTTTACTCACATTATTAAAACAAACAAATAAACAAACCAAAAACTCAAAACACCTGTTTTAGCTAAGACCCTTTGTTTAAGACTAAAAATTTTTGTAATTGCCAGGTCCAATCTAATAAGCAGGGCACAGCTGAGTACATTTAGATACCAGCGAGTGCTCACAGCATTGCAGAGACGGTAAGCTTTACAAATGTATTAAAACTGAGAAGCCATTCTGAATCAAACATTTAAGTATCGTGCTCTGAAACAGACACTGTGATCTAAGTGTCAAGAGTCAGCCCAAGGACATAACTTTGAGTCCACAGAGCAGCCAGGAGATCTACAACAAACCAGTGCAGGATTATTTGTAAAAATCCTGGAGAAGACCAGCCCAGGGTTGTGACTAACAAGGAATTCTTAGTGTCTCCCAGAGAAAGGAATGAAAGTACTTCTACTGCAGAGTAAGACCACAGCACACTGAAATCAGAGTCCCTGAACCGGCACCGTGTGAACCAGGCACACTCCCAGCGTGCTGGGACAACACACTCACCTTGTCCACAATGCAGATCTGCTTCTTGCTTTGCACATCCACAATTTCTACTTCAAAGTAGGTGATTTTTGAATGTTTGAGCGCTGGTGATGGTTTGATCTGGCCAGCAGAGAGCACCAGCTGAGATAAGCTGAAAAAAGAGCGTGAGTCATTGTGAGACATGGACAGGGCTCCTCCATCGGCCGCGAGATTCCTGCTGTGGTCTGGAGTCCGGGGATTCCGCCTCTTGAGCATGGTGTGACCCAGCAGCAGCGATCGTCATATCAACGGGGGACAGTTCCAGGGGAAGATGTTTCCTCCCTGCACCAGTTAAATACAGTCCCAGGCTGACGAGACACAAAAGGTCAAGTGGCATTCCATTTTAAGTGTACTGTCTTATTTAGCAGGAGTGAAAACAATGGCTCTGTAATCCATGTCTATATTTAATCTGCTATCGTGATGTGCTGCATTGGTGCTGCTGCTGCTCTCTCACTTCCTTTTTTTCATTTTATTTAAACCAGCATTTGAAACAAGACATCCAGAGCTTCCCTACAAGCAAATATCAGATCCTGAAATTCCAGAGCCCCAGAGAGGCAGCCAGAAACCAATGTAGTAAATTCCACTGTTACCTACTGAGACAGATGTTTAAAATGTCCACATACACACACATGAAGAGATGTCATCTATTCTAGAATCATCATCATCATCAGATGTCATCCATTCTAGAAATATCTACTAACAAAATACCATGAGTTCATCAGCAAAATTTAGGGGATACTTGCAAATATCTGCTTGGTTTTAGCAGTATGGATTTTCTGGTATTTAATGGGGTAGAGCTTTCCTTACAGTTCTGCCAGGGAAAATCAACTGAAGAAAAGGAAATTATAACCTTAAAGACATTCATTCAGGGCTTGGATCATTTCACTATTTTCTTATTCTTTCCTGACAATTTTTACAATGCAAGTCTGTAACAAAACAAAAGTAGCTTTGATAAAAATAAAGACTACATAAACCAACAAATTTTCTCTGAAACAGCTTCCCCAAGCCTTGCTTAAACTTCATTTTTCCATGTGTGGCTTTTTAATAGGATTTAACAGAACTAGCAGCACTTTTCCATCCTGAATTTCTCCCTAAATTTTCCTGGGCTGCCCAGGATTACAGTGTTAGAAGGGCACCATGAGTTTCTGCAGACAGCTCTTTCCACAGAGTAAATTCTGAATAAATTTCTCCATGGTAAAATCTCAGGAAAACTACAATCACTATTACAAAAATCATATGGGTTTGTTACACTGAGGGAATTAATTAAGTGGAAAAAAAGCTTCCACAAGGTAAAAGTCACCACACAACTAATACCCTCTCTGGGATGCAGGAAGGGAACAGAACAGGTCTCTTTTCTTTGATTCTGCTATAACTTACAGAAAATTTAGTGGTCACTACATCCTGTCTAGAGACACATGGCAAGAAGCTCTATGAAATAACAGAGAAAGTAATTGATGAGTTGCTCCAAGAATTAAAATGGGAGTGAGGGGGACCCCCAAAGGAAGGCAGTTTCCATGCTAGTTGCTGCTAATGGAATAATCCATGCTGTATCAAGTTGTATATGCGCTTAAGTTCTGGAAAATCAAGCCTGCATACATGAAACATGTCCTGCTTATAAACACGTGGCAAAGACACAGGAAAAGAAAAGTGTGAATTAACAGAGGCTGAACTTGTGGACGGGTCTGAGCGCAATGTTAACAGGACTGGGCATTTGAAATAACAAAACCATTTCAATATGAAGAGACAGTTAAATTTATTTATGATTCTTCAGCCAATGGTTCTGACTGAAGAGTCTACCCCAAACTCATAGTTAAGATGCTTTATGCTCACATGACATGACAAACTGTGGAGTAGCTCAGACTGACAGAAAAGTCCCCACTGGTTGCTGACGCAGTCACGCAGCCTTTGAATGCCTTCACTGGATTTGTTAATGGAAAACCCTGACTGTGGGAATGAGATGTACAACAATATCGATCCCCTACTACAAAAACCAGGATTAAATTTTGACTATACTGAAATCAGTACTTGCCATTAGTGAGAATAAGTCAGCATCTAAAAAAACAGTTAGACTTGAACAAGATAAATCATATCAAAGAAATTCACCTCTCTCTGAGTTTAAATGAAAGGAGTTCAAGGAACCATCACCTTGGTGGAGTCAATATAGTAAGCAGAAATTTTGGTATAAGTTAGTCACAACAGGGGGAATGACAAATTATTGTCTTACTCTAAAGAGCTTGCTAAAAACAGCCACTTAAAGACCACAGAACACACAGGTCCTAAAATCCAAGTGAGAGAGACACTTATTTGAACAGGCTACTATAAAGAAACTGTACAAACTGCTGTACAAACTGCTGTACAAGGGATGAGACAAACTGATACAGTATCCCCTTTTAGCTGTAAGATCTATATGAATCAGTGAGCTGGAATAGCATATATTAATAAATTTCTAAATTTATTTCAATTCAAAAGCCATAAAGAATAATATTGATTGTCAAGGCTAATTTCTGTGTATATAAAGGAACTGGTGTTACAGTCATTACTGTGGGTATATTTATAACATTTAAAACGATAACATCTGAGCTGCTGCTGCTGCTGAGAAAAAAAAGGTTTTGATTTACTGCAGACATTTAAATGATCAGAATTTTATTACTGACCAATGAACGCTTGAATATCTGAACCAATTCCAGGAAAATGCTTACAAAAATACACTCCCATTTTTTCAATCCAAGCTAATCATTTGCAATTTCAATATTTTGATGAACAACAATCTTTACAGACCCAAACACTTTGCTGACATAAATTAGGGGAGCTGCCCTAAGGGTGACTGGCCCTTTCCTCCCTCCATTGTGTTGTGGATTTAGGATTAGACTGCAGCAAACATAATGCTTGCATATAAGGTGGATGAGAGCTACTCTACCAAAAATAATCAGGGATAGAGTTACCACTGATAACCTAAGCTCTAAAAGGGAGATGCATAAAAGCCGTGCTGATTTTGCCATTATTGTAACAAGTGCTGCACTTTCTTGAAACAGCATCAATGGGTTTGGATGTTCCAGCTCGATGTGAAGTCATCCAGCCCATTCCGTGTGCAAGTGCACATAGAAGGGAAACATTAATTAGTGGACAGAAGGCACATCTTTCCTTTCAATGCCGTTTTTGTACCTCATCTCTGTCCTCAGCACTGGAGATGGGCAGTCCCAGCACACAGGGGCAAGTGATCAGCCCTGTGGTGAGATTTATTGATCTGCATTACACGGATATAAGGTGCTGTCCCCGGAGCTGTGGCAGGGCTAGCAGCCAGCAGCCACCCAGCCCCTGACCTCAGCTCCACTCTGGGACTCTGAGAGGAGTCAAAGAGCACTCAGCAAGAATTAAATCATCTCTGACAGCTTCAACTCGCACTGAAGTTCAGGCCATATAAGGGGCCGATATTTTTGAGGGGCTGCAAGAATGGGCATCACTATTCTCCAAGTGTGGCTCTGCCTCCTCTCCTCACTTGGCACTCAGCTCACATGAGCTGTTTTGGAGACAGGAAGGCACTTGGTTAAGCTATCCTTCCGACGGGCGCTTTTTCGAGGAGGCAAGGGATGCCTGCCCCCAAATCACACAGCCTGGCCATCATCTCTGGTTAATAGAACTGCTGATATTTTCAGGAAAAAAGTTACACCTGTAAATGATTTTTTGCACCCTTCTAATCAATATCTGGAAACAAGCATCAGCCTGTGCTGGTCATGACAAAATATGCACTGGTCAGGGGCTAAGACAGCATTCAATTTCTGCTTATGATACTGATTGCCTGTGAGGTGTTAGGGAACTGCTGTTCTTCCTGCTTTTCCTTTCCCATTCTGTATGCCTTCCCTGTGTGAGGCTCTCTTGCACTGTGCATTTTGCAGACAGCCTGGCACAAAGGGATTTCAAAAGATCCCAGCTGGGGCCTTAAGGCGTTTCTGAAGTTCCTTTTCATCTCTGGTTGTGTTTTGAACTCCTCTTTCCCCAGAGAACTGGTCATCTCCTTTCAGCCTGCAGAATGTCAGCTGTTAAGTCAGCAGCAGAGGGTCACCACTGTCAGTCCAGATGCTTGTCAGCAGCCCCTCACGTGTCACTTTTTTATCCCACACACTTTGAATGCTTGGTGGGACCAGGGTTATTCCTTTCCCACACGCCTTGCCCCCAAGACACAAAACTCCAGAGCCCAAAGTATGTGGGGTTCAGAACCACAGGTCACGCAATGTAAAACAAAGCAGATTGCCAAGGTCACACTTATCTTAGTGTCCCATTTTTGGAGATTCTGCCATTCGTCTTCCTGGAGAGGGAGATGCTGGGATCAAGAGCTCAGCTGTGTTGGAAACAAGCAGTGAGATGCCCTTGCTGAAGGAGGTCTGAACCAGTGTGTTCACATGGCCCCTGGCCTCACACTTTGTTCAGCAGCTGTGCAGCCCTTACACCTGGTATTGTGCCTGATCTAACCAGCAGTGTTCACATCTCCCTGTTTCAATCTTGGATTTCATGTTTTCAGGGCCAGGCAGGAGTGTAGATGTTCTTCCAGATTCTTTTTATTGAGCTGTCCAAGGAAGGATTTAAGAACCTGATCTAATTTACTCAATTGGAAGAACACTAACAATAATCTGTGTGCCTGGCTCCTGGCTTCATCTGGCAGAGAGTTTAGGAATATGTTTACCAGATTATTTGGGGAGCTACTGCATTTAAATATTTGGTTTGATTCTGCTATCCATAGCGAATAAATAACAACTAGAATGTATTTCTGAATCATTGCAGAAATTTAAGCATGAGCCTGGCTGCTAGGGAAAAAAAAAAAAAAACAAAAACCACCCTGCATGAACCTCTAGCATTTCTTTGCCTGCACATGCCTACCTTAGGAGACAGAAAATCAATTTAAAACATTCTCTCTACATGCATGCACATAAAAATGCCAATTAGAAGCAGCTCCACAGCATTACTACTAAAACTACTCAGGTCATTTAGTTTTCTCTCTAGAAGCTAAGTCTCTTAACAAATAAGTAATGGACAAGAGAAAGGCACAGAAGGAGAGTGTCCTGACTCTACACTGAACAATCCTAAAGCTATTTTAAATAATGCTGAAGTCAGGACTAAACCTCACCAGCTAGGGGACAGGGTAAAAGTGATATACACCCATGTTTCTCCTCTTCAGCTACACTGGCAGGGCTCCCCAGCAGAGGATGACAACCCTTCTGACCCTGTGAACTGTGCAATGGAAACACTACGTGGCTAAAAGCCACGAGGCTCAGGCCACATCCTTCAGAGGCTGTGAGAAGGGAGAGTCAGAGGAGCAGCTTGCAAGCAGGGCCCCGGGGTCTCCAGTGCCCACCGTGTCCCTGCAGGAGCTCTCACCACTGACCAGAGCAATGATGTTTTGTCAGCTGTTTGAAATCTCACTGTAGTAACCTGGCTTTATCCTTGTGGCTTTGAAAACTGAAAATATTGACTTTAAACTTTGGTGTGGGTGGTGCCAATTAGAAGCAAATTCACAGTGCAAATCAAATCCAAAGCCAGTGTTTGTTTTATCCCCCACAGACATCTACGAGAGACACAAGGGAAATAAGCAAAGCTGAAATACAGGCACAGTAATTCTATCTGCAAGCAGTACACAGTGAAACCTCCGCCCCCAGCCCCTGTGGCACACAAACACACACCTACTTCTCTACTGAAATAAGTACAGCCTGACACAGAACTCAAATCTGATGATGGGCAGGATATATTCTAACAGGCAGCTGCTGGACTGTAATATGGAAGAAGCCCAAGAAGATGCTCCTGGTGGTGAACAGACCCAAAAGAATCTTCAAAGGTGACCAGTCTTTTAAGGTCACTGACAATAAATAGCATATTTACAGCTGTGAAGTTTCAGTTCTTGTTTACATGAAAACAGTGGAAATTGTGCTATTCCATCATTTGAGGCACATGATGGTCTTTTCTCCTACACATCTGGAAATACATGGCTATGTGAAATGCTATGTGAAAAGTCTTTTTTTTTTTAACTTATATACTTTATCATTCTCTTTCACTCAGGTAAATGTGTAGAGCCCTTTTAAACATACAGGAACATCTGAAAGCTTGACTTGAAAAAGTCTAAGGAAAAAGATTTATTTTTTCATGTCAAAACAAAGTCTATTATTTTTAAGCTAGTCTTGGCATTTTGCAGACAAGGAGATCAACACACTACGTGTTTAAACCCTTGCACAGACAATATGCTTTGTACCCCATTGTTTCTTTGAGGCAAAGATTAGAAAGCAGTATTAGAAATCAGACAAATAAATGTCTCCCAAACTTGTCCAAGAACTACTTTTGAGGAAAACTCCACTGACCTTTACCTGCAGAATTTTCCCTACAGTGTTACACTCCTCCTTTAGTATGTCCTCAAGCAGCTTTTGCCTCTCAGTGGCAATAAGGACTTCCCTACATTTGCCTTAATGTAGTGTGACTCCCCTTACTGCATCATCAATTCTGCCTAATAAAATGGCACCTCAATTAACAGAGGTTAGAAACGGGCTTACAAATGCCTGGCTTTATTTCAGCTGTTCACAACAGGCTTTGTGCGCTCTCGTGTGCCACTGCTAACCCGAGGAAACACTGGGATGAGCTCCCTGTCAGCCCAGCAGCAAAGCTATCAAAGAAGGCAGGATCGAGGTGGATGAGGCTCCTCAAAGCATGGGCAGACAGCAAGTTTCTATGTATTTCACTGTGGCTTTATGCCATCGTGTCACTTTGCAGCATAAAGAGAAAGGGCTGAGCAGATTAATGAAGGACAGGTGCTGGTACCCTGTACTTTGCAGCAGTGCAGCTTGCTCCATGCCCTCACTTAATTTCAACTGAGTATAGGTATTACTGACAGCATTTTTTAAAATCCCCTCTGAGAACATATCCTGATGAGATAATGGATTGTAATTTCACAGGGTAAGATCAAGTAACCACATTATTGGAAGCTGATCAGCCACTAAGTAAGGATACTGAAAAGAAATACAGTAAGGCAAAGCCATTTTTCACAAATGGCAGCAGTACAGAACTGGCAAATCCATGTTCTTACAGCTGAGATTAGGTGCATCTTTCATTTGGGCAAAACTATTATATGCAAGATAGAGTCACTTGGAGTAGTTTCAGGGAAAAAAATGTTGTCCAAATATGTATTTTTCAGTGACACTGAAGCAGTTAAAAACATTTACTCATTTGGATGAAAAGATTTTGAGTTTCAGAACAATCTGGTTCTCTCTAATAATTTCTAACCAGTAGGAGGGAAGAACAACCTTGACTAGAACACCTATAGATTCCTAAAGAAGCTATTTAAATATTAAAATATTCAAAAGCTCTTGTTTGCTAATGTAGAATGTATAAAATCCTGAAAGCTCAGTAACTGTCACAAAAATATAATCATGGTCTTTCAGACGGTTCTATCCAGAGATACATTTAAAAGTTTATAGTGACAAAAAGAAACCTAACTCCTATTTTACAATCCTTCTTTATTGTCTGAAGTTCTCGGGGTGATTGGTCTTTCATTGCTTTTGAAATGTTACGTGGTATTTCTTCTCATACAAGAAGACAAATTTTTCTCAGTCTTTTTCATTTCAGGGCTTCATTAATTAGGTTTCTGAAACGTCTGTCAGCATAACCTCCTTCTTTCACAAACTTTCAAGTTTCCAGAAAAGTTCCCATTTATTATGACATTTTTAATACTCAGTCTCAGTCCTTGAGCTGAATTATCAGTCTTCTTTTACAATGATTTTGTGACTGAAAAATATTCTTGTGGTGCTTTTCTCTCAAAGCTGAATGATTTTGAGAAACTGTAGAATTACTGGAAACTTGGAATTAGACAAGTAAACAAAAAAAGACATTTATTTCATTAGAGCTGTTGTTCAGTGCTAGGTTTTTTCAAGCTTGAAATGTTTGAAAAATGTTTATATGAAGCAAAATTTAGAGGGGGAAAAAAGCACAAGCATGCTCATCAGAATGAAATATTATCTATTTTTTTCTTTAATTCTTTCTCTTTTCAAGACTCTTCTGCCCCCAGACTACTACCATTCCCAGTAACAACCCTGACAAAAAAGTGACCCTGCCCCAATTTGGGTATTGTGTTAGTGCCTTCTGTTTTGACCATTATTTCTGACAAGCCTGCATCAGAGCCACGCTCTCCTCACTAGGGGTGTGTAAAACAGCACAGGAAATCTATCATATTTAAGGCACTGCAAGAAACCCATTCCTTATTCACACTTCCAAAGCAGAAAGACGTCTCACCTGTGAACAGATCACTTTTCTGCTGGGGCTGGGGTCTGGTCCAGCATGGGAAGCAGTGCTCAGCCAGGCAGCTCTGCTGGCAACAGGTTTAGGTGGAAATGTTGCTGATTTACTGCCACAAACTGAGCAGGATCATGTGCTCAGGATTACCACCTCATCAAACCTGCCATCCTCACAGCACCTGGAGCCACCACATGCCCTGAAATAAAATCTGCCTTTCACCAGGAAATCCAGGGGATGTTGGCAGAACCACAGAAAGTGGTGGCTCCATGGGGAATCCAGTAGCACAACCACATGTGTCATGCTGACCCACGAGAGCTGGCTCTCTCACGAGCCAGTTGAGCAACCTGGCCCTTTTGCTCATGCCTAAACATGATAGCTGCCCATAGACACAATGAACCTCAGTACAATATCAGGGCATCTTCCCATGCACAAGGGGATGGAGCTCATGTGAGCTCAAGGCCTCCCCTGTCTTCCATTGCTGACTACCAGAAAGAAACACAGATACAAACAAGAGTGCATTTCGTCTCTGTAAGGGTATTATACCACACAGCAACCTGGAACAAGTTGAAAACAACAGGATGTTAAGCTTGAATTCCAAGGAAAATGGTGCTGTTAGCTCCAGAAATGCTTCTGTGGTTTCTCGTGAAACACCTGCACTCCTAGTGAAGAAAGTATATTCCACCTGGCTCTTTCTTGCTGGCATATCCCAGTTTACCCATGCTTTATTTTATCACACCAGCCCTGGCATAGAAGCATTTTAACATAAAAAACATTCTTCTGTCCAGCACAGTTGGCAAGGAAGAATGCACTAATTTGTGTGAGGTTTACAATGCACAGGTTTCCCTTGTCCTGTAGCAAGTCAAAAGCAGAGAGGCCTGATGCAGCTTATATTAGTTAGCATGTGACAACTAATAGTGATAAGTGATAAGGAGTTTGGCTCCAGAGACAAGCAAAGCCAAAGCAAATGACAGCCACAGTGGACTCTAAACCTTGACAGAACCGATGTGTGAGCTCAGGCTGCCAAAAGGCAGCCCTTGTTGCTTGGCACACGAGGACAACAGCACGTCACTCAACACCTCTGGAGTCTGGGCTCCGGTTTAACAGCTCCCAGTCAGGAATGACTGTGACCAGCTTGCAAACAATGTCAAGACAACCACCGTGTTGTTCCATCCAGCTGTCAAAATTATCTGTGATTTAAAAAAAAAAACCAAAAAAAAGCTGACACTGTTCCTAGGCTGACAAGTGTCTCTGTAAGGCATTCCTGCAATTTCCATAGCCATCTCGGGGGCAAGGTCATAGAGATAGATGTGACAAGGAGAGTCCTGACATTTAACAGTCTGGGAAGCAACATTGGAGGATTACAGGTAAGATATCAACATGCTGCATCACGAGACGAGTTCCTGTTGCAGAAAGCAACTCAGTTCCACAGACAGCTTAAAATTAAGCCCCTGGTTAGAAACGATGCCCTCTCTCTATATCCAGCTGTAGAAAGTACTCTAAAAGGCTGAAAGTGCAGTTCATATACAAGGGTAAAATGAAAGAAGATTCAGTATCACATCTGTAATCTTCCAGGGCTAAAAATTAGAGGGTGGGAAGGGAAAATTCACAGCTGCCTAGTGGGACTTGATGCGGTTATTGTTAGTCCGACAATCTGATGAGATACATAAATTCTTCTTTTGGAGGGGGTTTGGGTTGTTTTTATATTAATAAGAACCCTGGCTTACCTGTGCTATCTTCCAGCAGGAGGCTGGAGTATGTCTGCATTTGAAAGGACAGGGAGGTGTGAATTGACCAGCGTCACACGCTGGGTATGTGACAGCCACACTCTGCCTTCACAGCGTCCCTCTTTCTCTGCAGAGCTGCAGACAACTGTGGTCACCCCTGGCACACAAAAGACACTGCTCCAGCTGCTTTCTGATGCAGCTTTCCCCGGAGACCAAACCACGCACAAGCACCAGAGATGCTGTACCTGAGTCCATCCAGTTTAGAGGCCTTTGTGCCTGAGCTCTTGGTGGTATGTCAGCCCCAGGAGCAGCTGGCTGTGCCTGCAAGTTTCTTTTCAGATAAGGAACCTGCTTTGCTGTTGCTGTTGTCATTTTAAAAAAGCTGATTTTGCATGCAAAAGCACAACAACCAAGAACAGACAAGGAAAAAAACTTTTAAAGAGACTTGATCACTGTCTGTTGCAGTTTATCTCTGTAGGTTTAGGTATTAGAGTCTCAAGTTTCTAATGAGCATTTGAATTCACAGCATTTAGAGCAAAGCTGACTGACCACTGGTGTCAGCTTGTTGTCAGCTAAGCACAGGACACCACCTACCTAGAGAAAACCACAAACTCCATCTCAAAATATTTCTTTCAGAGCGCTCCCTTAGCAGACTAATACCCATATAAACTTAATTACTTGGTTCTTCATCAAGAATAAAAATACAGCTTTAATGAACAGGGCCAAAAAAATATTAATTTTTCTTGCTGTTACTCCAGAAAACATTTCTGTTTTCAGCTAGCTGTAGCTCTCAAGGGTAAAAAAGAATCTGTCAGAACAGGAGCACAGCAGCCTTCTATCTTTCTTTTGCACAGCTTACCACAAGGCAAGGATAAAATAATTTCTACTTGTTCTGCTTTTATCATTTTTGTTATTATATGCTAACTACTGCAGCATACCATTTTAAAACACTCCTAAACAGAGAGGGGTTTTTAAGAACACCAGAGGCCCCAGAACTGCTACACACAGAGCCCAGCAGGTCCCCTCTTGTAGGTGATGCACAGGTTGGAGTCGTTGCCATTGGCAATGATCAGGAGACAGGCTGAGCTCCTCAGGCCCACACCTCGAGTTAGCACTGCTGAGGTGCTGATAAAGAAATAGTCAGACAACTTCACTGGCAAAATCCTTAAAGGTTGTTTTTTAATAATGCTCTGTGAGTTGCTAAAGGGCAAGTTCTGAGCCAAAAGTTAATGGTTTCCTACTTGATGCCCTTTGGACTTTGAGAGACAAGCATTTCAGAATCAGTAGTTTCTCTCATGACTATACATTTCCAGCTCTCTTGCAAAATGCAACCCAGAAAGGCAAAATATTCAGCAGCAGCATGTGCCTCATTTTCAATAGCTCTGTCAGCTTTGTCTCAAAGAAGCTGAAGCACAGTTTCCATCTCTCCCTCCTGAAATCCAACAACTGATGGAAACAATGCAGGACAATATAAAAGTGCCAGTGAAGCATCTGTAACTACTTAAAAACGACAGAACAAGCAGAAAGTCATTAGTAAGACTACTGAAACCCACAAATTAAATTATATATTTCTCCCCTGAGGAAAATGGGAGGTTGAGCATCACAAACTATTCCAGAGGAAAAGACCATCTGGGCAGAATTTTGAAAATCACAGCAAGTGCATTAGCATGGGCTGAGCATTTGGCCAGAGGGAACTTACCAAAAACTGAAGGCCTCAGGGGGCTCAGCAGAGAGGGACCTGGAGGCTGAGCTCTGAAACAACACAAACTGGGATGAAATTCTTTGCAGCAACCAGAAGAGACTTGGGTTTGCTTGAATAACACCAACACATTCACATCCTTGATTAAAAGTAACTGAATGAAGCATTTAAAAAATGAAATACTGTGAAATCTAAAAGAGATACTAACATTTTATGGGATAAAAGGCTTAAAGAGTCTTCAGTTTAGTTATCTCATTCAGATGATTTCAGCCTAGAAATTAATAAAATACAGCTATTCACACCATCCAGCACAGGAAACTCCATTTTATACCTTTCCTCCATACACAGCCATTGAACAGAAGGTAAATCAAGGCACCTGAATCAAGCCTGAGAAAAAAACCCTTTCTTTTTCCATGGAATTGCATACCTAAGGTGGGGCTCTGTGAATATCCTTCTAGATGCCCACCACCAGACTCTCACAAGGAATGAAAGCTCTGTTTTCTGCTCTGCTTTAGTCACTGCACGGCTGAAATTCTGGGACTAGCAGACATTTCAGAAGAGGTAGGCAGGGATCCAGCCAAGCTGTACATGATCAGAAACTGCACCTTAGATTTCAGCTACCAAAAGCCTTCCTGTCGCTCAGGACTCCCGTTAGAGTTAAGTTAAGACCACTCCATTCTCAGAGCAGTGCGTGGGAACACCTGCTGCCAGAGAGGGAAGGACCAGGCCACCATTCCAACATCAGCACTTGCAGACAAGCTTTTTATTATGGAAACATCTGCATAAACATGTTAGCCCCAGCTCATTTATTGACACTCCTTAGGGGAGTAACCAAGATCAAGATCTGGGCTTCCACTTTCCCCACACACAGTCCAATTAACAGCAGATACACATATAAAGTAAAAACCTACTCTGGGAACTGATTTTTAAAGATGGGTATTTATCATTTTTCTGGAGAGTAAATGGCTAGGTTAGGTTTAATTCATGTTTATTAAGGTCCATGAAAGTGCTGTATGAGAGACAAATACAATTATCTTTACTATGGGAATAAATGTATAGTGAAATCCTGGCTTTCCCTTATTAAAATAACATACTTTGCAATAAGTATAGATTTTGGCAAAGCAACGTTCCCCTGCCACACAGCACATGTTTAATGAAGTTACTCCTCAGCTGTTACTGAACTGAGCCAAGATGAGATAAGCTGAGTTCATGAGCACTCCTAGTCCATTAAAATGGAAACCTCCACTGAAGAAAAATGCTTTACGGTTTCAATCTAAAAACTATGTCAGCTTATTGAAAAGACAATCATTCTATCTTCTCTCAAAGTAATTAGAGCAGAAAGTAATCACAGAAGGTAATTAAGTATTTGTGGTCAGATTTCCCATCAGGGTCACTCAGAGCAGCTGTATTCATACAACCTCATATCTTTCCCTTTGCCTTGTCACATCCTGGCCAGCAGCAGTCCTGGCACAGGTATGCTGAAACAATGCCAATGGCACTTGCATGCCCTGCAATTAATTGGCAAGGTACTAATTTACATGTTTAAAAAATTATATTCTAGGAAGGTAATGAAAAGCCATTTTCTTAACAAAACAAACTATTTTCTCTGGTCTGAACAAATGATCCTATTATTACACAGCCCACATGAACACAGATGGGAAGATTTTTTGGTTTCACAAAAAAAAAAACCCAAGACTTTTTTCCATGGAAAACCATGTCACTGGAATAGTATGAGCTGCAAAATGGAGCTTTAATAGTCGGTAAAGACAGAAAAAAAGACACTGCTTGCTACCTCATAGCTAGCAGGTTTTCAAATTATGGAATTCATCTGTCACACCCCACTTAACATATCTGTATGACTTTGCCAAGTAATGCCACCATCAGATAGTTATTTTAATAGTAAACAGGTAAATGAATAGTGTAAAGAGTAATGGAATGGGGAGGAAAAAAAGACAAGAGCATTAAGTTAAGACTTTTTTCTTTTTCTCTGGCACTGTAGAGGGAAGATTCCCCTTTGACTCCCTTGAAAAGGGGAGGAAGGTAAAAAAGAGACAGAGAGAGACATATTTAACGAGGTAATTTAATACAGGAGGAATCTTCAAGCTTATTTCAGGGGCACATTCTCTAGTGGTGCTTGCAAGGTCCTTCCCAAGGGTAAACAGAACCTACTGCCTCAATTTACATAAAGCAAACGACAGTCCACACTTAAGAGTGGCTTGAGACTCATCCCTAAAAATTCAAAGCCTTCATCTTTTCAGTCTTTGTTCTCCACAGCAGCTGGCAAGCCAAGTAGTTCTCAAAGTTCTCGAGCAGGCTGGCTGTGCCACTGCACCCACACTGCCTCCTGAGTGGGCAAAATGCACAGGTCTGCTGCACCACGGGGACTGGGGACCTGTGGAAATGTGGGCTGCCCTTCACCCCAGCTCACATTCATCAGCACAGCTGAAACTGTCAGTAGATTTTAGTAGCCACTGAGTTTTGCTCCAACAAGTTGTTTCCCCCAGTTCCAGCACCAGTTTGGGCTCGAGAGGCAGCACAAAATACAACTGCATCCTGGAAGCTCAGGGCTGTAACATTTCATGCTTTGTTTTTAACCTGCCTTCAGTTGCTCCTTTGGGTCACTGCTCCCACACCGTGCAGAGCTCAGGGACTGGGGGGAATAAGGAGAAGAAAGAAAGAAGAGCTTTTGCACACAGGGCACGTTTTCTACTGCAAAGCCCCACCACACTCTGGTATGTGCAGCCCACCCATAAAATCTGCCCCCTTATAAATGGCTGCTGCACACATACTGCCACATTTTTTAACCACCTCACCAGAAAAGAGCCCTGTGTCTTCTTCCAGCCTTCCCACTCCTTTTCATAAAATGTAGTGTACCAATTGCACAAGAGATTATCTGAATTTTGCAAAGATCCTTTGTTCATTATTTACTAGAAGACGATAGCGTACATTCAGGGAATATGAAAATGTTTTATTCACTATCTTCAGCTGACTCTTATTTTTCCTCTACCCCAGTAATAGAGTTAATACATTTGTACACATCCTCAGTGTAGCATGTCACATTCCACCTGCAGATATATCTTTTTGTCTTTGAAATATCTATGAACTGCATTAAATAATCACTGTAAGCCATCTTCTGTTGATAACTTTATCATTTTACTGCCCTGAATTATTCATACAAAGCCAACACCATATCACTATATTATTACAGGAAAGCAATTAAGGTGGAACGTACGGTTTCAAGAAAATGGAAATGCCTCTATTCTGTTGCACAGAGCAGATTGTTTCTATCTTTTACTTAGGTCAGTGCCAGAAAATATCACAAGTTTGCAGAGCTATTTGGGGGGTGTGTGTGTGGAGGGGATGGTTGTTTAGTAGTGCTACCAGTTGCATAGAGGAATAAAGACAGGTTTCTTAGCCCCAGTGCCTGGCTCCAACAGAGCACTTGCCATCAACATACATATAAAGAAGTTGAGTGCAATTTTTCCCCTGGCCACAGCTGGTGAAAGAGAGGCATGGCAGAGTCTGCCTCCAGCTATACTCACACCTCTTGCCTGCTGCAAAGTGCCTGCAGTTCCCAAGTGCTGGCTCAGCACATGAACTCGTCTGCCACACAACCACACCAGCAAACAAAACCCCAACCTCACCCCAGCAGCTCGAAGTGGCTGGTTTTAAAAACGCAGCAACTGGTTTCAGGTGCCTTAACACCTGTGTATTGCTTTCATGTACCTGTGAAAGCCACTGATCCCTTAACACCAGCCTGGAAATTAAAGTCTACACTGTGACTTACTTCATGGAAGAATCTGAGTCCATCTGAGCACCAATCTTGTATCTGTTTGAAACCTGATTTGGTAAAGACATAGTTATTTCTTTCACAGGGCACTCCTTGTATGAGATAAGACTATCCAATAACTGTCGGGGTTTTTTTTTTCCTTTTAATAACTCCTGAAACACTGAATAAAGCCCTCTCCAATCTAAAACACATATCAAATTCATGGATGTAGTTGATTTAATGAAACCAACTGGGAAATGTGTATAGACCATCAGTATAGCTTTTGTGTTTAGACCAGATTTAATGCAAACATGCCAGAACAGAAAACAGGAATTGTCCCCACAGTCTCCCACAGCTGTCATCATGTCCTGTGAAAAAAATTTATCCTGGGTGGTACTGACAGAAAATGGAAACACATCACAGTGAGACATTTCCCCAAAGCTCCCTGTTCATCATGAAAAGCTTTTGCTATGAGAAAGTATAAACACTATTAGACTTACAAACATACATATATATATATATACATATATATAT
>VWZW01002032.1:255339-283481 GCA_013397115.1 Edolisoma coerulescens
ATATTTGGGGGTTTTTTACTAGTTCCAGTAATGAGTTATTCTTTCCTAGGAAGCACCAAAGAAGTCAAGGAAATGTTTTCTCACCCTACAGAGACCTATTTGAGGTAATAACTGTGAAACAGAAAAGGAAAAAAAAAATTAAGTAAAAATAAGAAAATCTTGCCAACAGGGTTCAAATTATGAGGGAGGAAAAAAAAACCCAACAAGTCCCTTTTCTTTGAAAAGCTGAATTGGTTTTAAAAAAGCATAAAAAAATTCTTCCTGCTTTGCTGCTATCTTCTACATCAGCAACTGTGCCTTCTCACGGGGGCCACAAAACAGACTGGGCCTGCATAGTCAAGTAAAAACACCAAAACATGCAGCTATTACATATGGAAAGTGAAGTGCAGCCTTTTCTCTCTGCCCAGTGCTGTGCAGCACACAGATGAAACACAGCCCAACATGAATAGCAAAATGGTGAGGCTGAGCCTCTATCCAGCATGTCCTTGAGGTCTACAAGACATCTCCAGCCTGTGTGGAAATCCTGCCCACTTGGCAGTGGAAAGTATTGGGCAGAGAGGAACCATCCCTGTGAGCAACAATTAGGAAAGAAAAATAAACCCTCCTGCCCTTAGGTAGCTCTGTTCTCCTGCTAATGTGTCCTTTCTTATCAAGTGGAAACAGCCCTCACGGATGTAGAGCGCAGAAAAATCACCTCTAGGTTTGCAAGAAACCACTTTAGGTTCGATGGAAAGAAAAAAAACCTCTCTGTCAAGTCACTTTCTCTGTCATTTGCACAATGAGACAATGGTCGAACAGGCACTATTCGCTTATTCACACTCAGCAACCCAGAGCATAAAACAAACCAGGGAGCTGGCAGGTTAGCTGAACATAACATGCCACGTAATTTATTATACACGGCTCCCTAATGAGCTGTGAAATAAATTCAGATGTGGCCATTTTAGCAAATTCAGAATAATCTCTGTCTCTCAAATATCTGAGCTACTTACTGATTCACAGTTTGTTCAGAAATGGAAATGGCACTCCCCTAGCTTGTTGCTGCTGGTTTTAATGCAAGGGGAGCAGCAACAATTCTCTATCTCTTCTTTACATCACAGAGGTACCTGAATGCTTCAGACGAGCTCGAGTTTCTCTCCTACCTGGGACTGCACCATCTCTTGCACTGCCCTCACTGCAGGGAGGACATTTTCTAAGAATTTTGAGACAGCTCAGAAAACATCTTTATCTGAGAATTTTGGCAAGGACTATCCTGACTACTCTCCCACATAGCTATCATCACTTTTCTCCATTTAACCATAAAACCAGTTCTTTACTAAGCATACCTTAGTATGAGGTTTTGGGTTAGAGTTGTTAGTTGGTTTTGGTTTGTTTTTTTTTCAAAAGCAAGAGGAGCAGATACACATTGAAGGTAGCAAAACATATAGTGGGCTTGTGCTTATGACCCTCAAACATATGTGATGGCATGCAACAGGTAAGATGCACATATTTGAGCCCAAGGCTGCAAGCAACTATAAATTTACCACACTATAAATTTCTCAACCTTCAAGACATTTGTATTCTGTCACACCCCGTTTTAAGTCTCAGGCAAAGGTGATTTTCAGACTATTATATTTCATTAGCAAGAAGCTTTCTGGATACTCATTTACAATTTTCCCCTCCTTAATTAAGTCCAACTACTTCTAGTTACACCTTTGTGTGCTTCATTAAATCATTTAATTTCCTCCTTGGTATTTAATAGCCTTCAGTTATTTGCAGACCACTGGGTCCTGTTCTCACCCTTTAGGTTGGCCAGTGGCCAAAACTAAACTAGCCAGCTCAGATCCTCAGCTGGCATAAATCACTTAAGTACTTTTAATCTTTCTCATACTGTACAAGTTGTTCATTCCAAGTCAATGATCTGCTCATCAGTTTTTTCTCTTTCAGCTCTGACCTCTCCCTACTGATAACACAATGCCCAGACTCAGCACAACGTTCGAGAAATGAGAGCACCAGGGTTCTTCTGTAAAGGCAGCCCAGATTGCCACTTGTTTTTTCTATGCAGGTTGCAAGCCCATGTCTATTTCTGGTCTGCTATCCAGATAGTAGACTGTCTGTCTCCTTCAGTATTTTCTTTCCTTGCTGTGTAAGTGTGGATGTTTTTGATAAAAATAATTGGAAAAAATACAATTTAATAAAACTCATTTCCATGTATTGTTTTGTAGGTTTTCCCTGCTCCAATGCCTTCGTCTGTCTTGTTGAATCATGGAATCTGGGGTCTGTTTATCTCATTCAGTAAAACACAAACTCCAAATGAATCTCCCTGGTGTGTGCACTATTTAAGTGTGTGGGATTAGCCACCTCTGAAATGCAAGGGCATAACACCTATTCAAACCTGCCTACCAGGAGAGATGTAGGGGACACCTGTGATGCTTACAAATGTCTACAGCACGGAACTGAAGGAACTAAAGCCCTCCAATCTGAATTATTATCTAGCAGTGCTAGAGCTGCTGTGCAAACAGAAAACTAGTCCTTGGCTATGCTGCTTGCAGCACATGTCATTCAAAGAATTGCAGGCCTGCCTGGGAGTAATTTTATTGCTTGCTACTGAAGGAACAGTGCCTCCTGCACAGTGCTGTCATGAGGTGCAGAACTGATCTCTCTAATTGGATGCATTGTCCTCAGTAATTTCCCAGTGACTTCAGTTGAATAACTGACAGAAGGAAATAGCTTCAGGCTTCTGCGTCTCTGAGGACTCAGCTTCCCTCACAGCCCAAGGCAGATGTTGCTGTTTCTGCTGCTCCAGGGACTCTGCTTCGGAGTTTTGCTTCTAAGCATAAATGCAGCCACACAGTCCAGAGTGCTCAGAGGTCATTTTGTGCCCCGCAGCTCCTCAGAAACAGCCCCACTTACAGGCTGCGGATGTGGAGCATGACAAATGGGCATGCTATGAACAGCAATGGTTCCTCACAACAGAGAAGGCAGGCTCACAGCGCTGATAAAAGACATGAAAGGCATTTAACACCCAGCTTTTCAATTGCCTAAGTAGAGTGATTATTTTCCTCAAGAAAGAAAACAATCATGACTGGGGTACTGCAAAATAGTGTGAGCTGAACACAAATGCCAGGAAATAGTTTTCGACAGAACTGACACGGCTGAACTAGTGTTTAGCAAACAGGTCAGCAGCTGGGGCTATCCCAGAGGGCTGCAAATGTCAACATGGCCAAGTAATTTCTGTGTGAGATGAAGAGAATTGCATCCTACCCATTCTCTCAGAACAGCAACATAAGGGACAGTGGCGTGACTGCCAGCTCCTAGAAAGATGACTGTAGGTTGCTTCTTGCCCTTCCACACTAAAATGGAACACTTTTTGCATTCCATAAGGAATACACATCAATCCCACAGAGCAACAATGGGATGGTAAGCTGAGAATTATCTAAGTGCAGGTTAATGAAATAAAAACTGTCCTCTAAGACACACTGGAAGTAACACTAGCAAAAAAACAGCCCTTCATGCTCACCAAAGAGCAGTCAGGGAATCAAATGTTCGGATTTGCTAATTAGACAATTCCTTGCTACGTCTTACTAAATAACCAAAATTAATCATGACTGCTTTAGAAAATCCTGTTCTTTACCTTCAGATACATCAGCCTGAACACTCTCAGCTTCTCGAGGCAGGCTGATTAACACGTTAGAAACTGCAGACTGTGAGAAAGCTGTTTCCACTGCATTCATTCTTGAGACCAGAAATGGCCATATTATTTAAAGCTGCTCTGGGGCTGCTCTAAGCTGCACCATACACACAGGAACTTAACACAGACAGTGCCAGTGCAGGAAGCCAGCAGGCCCCAGACAGATATGGTCTGTACCTTCCTTCCATATGGGCTGCATATTTTTTCTTTCATCATTATTAGATGCTGGCAATATCGTAATGAATGCTAATATTTGTCTCATCAACGATCTCACAGGTCAGTTCTGCTCTTAGCCACTAAATGTTTGGCCCTAATCCATGCCAAACGTGGGTACAGCCACAGTGATCCAGAAATTAACGCTGTTATTAACTCTTGACAGGAACATCTCCCATTCCCACATAAACATCATTTTTCTCCAGCTCTGAGACATCCTAGAGCTTTGGGATGTCTTTCTAATCCAAGGAAAATCCACATAGAGGTTGTAATTTTAATTCAGACCCTTAGAGTAGCATAAAGTAAGGTGTACATAGCAGAGTCCAGCCAAATATCAGTATACATGAAAGATTAATGATATAAAAAGATAAGAGAGAAGTCAATACAGGAAAAAGTTGAAATATGAGTAGTTTACCCAGCAAGTTATAGGAAGAGAAAGTTGCAAGTAAGGCTGAAAAGACAAAACTAGACCTGAGTCAAGAGTCAAGCTCTCATCAGAAGTTCTGACAAGCTAGTGCACTGCAAATTATCCTGGACTTTAAAAGCTGCAGTTTGAAACGAGACAATTTTTAAACTAATGAAATACAGGGAAAATGAAGTCTGTTTTCTGTTAGAGAAGTCTTTCTTCCTAGAGGGGAATCTTTCCTTTGTTTTCCATCACTTAAACTGTTTTAATTCCGCTGCTGACAAAAACAAGTCCCATTATGGCACAGAGTATTTTTCTCCAAAATTATCCTGTTCTGTAAATCAGATCTGCAGAGATATTAAACACAAACCTTGTAAGTTTTGAGATTTTCAAGGTTTCCCAGAAAAATTCACCTCTTGGACTAACCTCTTGGTTATGTAAAACTACACTGATCCAAATAAAACTTTTGACATGTGTACCCTGCCTGAAATACTAGTGCTGACTTCTGTCCCAGTGTAACTAAGTGTTAGGGTAGTGACAAGCTCTTTGCCTTCGGTTTTGGAGCAGTTTTACCTCAAGACCCCAACTAATTTGGATGCAGCCACTTCAAAAAGAAGAAATGTGAGAGGGCATTATCAAATGTCTCCTGCAATGCCTGCTTTAATTAAGCTATGTTGAATCAACTGCACTTTGGGCTTCCTATGCCTTTGTTTGCTGTGTATGAACCATCTTCATCATTTCTGCTTTCATTCTTCTGCTGATGGAAAAGACAGCAGGAAAGGATTCCTCAGGATTGATTAACTAAGCTGTCACCCCATTGTCCTTGGTAAGTTTAAAGAGAACTGGAGGTTATAATCATCTTTATCACTACATGATGCAGAGCCATGCAGATTTCCATCTTTCACTTTACCACGACTTTGCACTTAAAGGAGCACTTAGCTCTGCTAAAGCAACCATCCCCTCTCTCTCCAGCCAAAAGTCTCCAAGACAGTTCTGGATAGTTACACTACGCTGTGGAGCCCCCTTTGGTGAGCATGGCTTTGTGAAAGTGCTTATTGTGGTCTAGAGTACATGGTGTTCATTATGTGGGGGTTGAAATCGACGCTTCCTCCTATGCTACCTGCGTGACTTTGGGCTATTCAGGTGGGATTATAGGGACAGAAAAATAATCCTGTAGCCATAATGGTACTTATTTTTTGTCAGCAGCAGAATTAAAACAGTTTAAGTGGTGGAAAACAAAGGAAAGATCACCCCCTTTGAAGGAAGATTTCTCTTACAGGAAATATATTTCACTGTGTTCTTTTGTTGAGCTGGCTTTAGTGATACTAAAGAGATGGCATGATGGATCTGGTGGAGCATTGATTCCATCTCCTGGTTGCCAACTGGAAGTCTGAATTGGAATAAGATTTTATTGCCACAGTGAAGCTTTGTAAGCCTCCTTCTTCTAAGCAGTAAAGCAGAACAGAAAGGAATTACAAAGAATAAACACATGAACTGTGGGTTTTTTTCCAGGGTTTAAAGGTGAAGTTGTACAAATATCAGAAACTAATTAAGCTGACTCTGTGATATTTAGTTATCTTAGATCCTGGGAGAAAAAAAAATTGATTTCTGTTGCACTGAATTAAATTACATTTTCATACTGATTGACACAAGCTGACTTTGCTTCTACTTGTCTTACAAAACTACACATTATCTGACTTTAGTTCTTGAAACTGGGCTGCTGACCTTCTGCAGTGATGCTATTTTAGCACTGTATTGATGAACAAACACTTTGTCTACGGGTAGCAGTTGTCTGAAAGATCTTATATACATCTTACCTCGCTTGTTCAGCTACGTGCAGGTTTGAAAAGGACATTATTTTCCTAAGTGAAACAGCATTCTTAACCTGTGTGAGTATGCTGTGCTGCTACCAGCTTCCACACGCAGAACCTTTTGTGTGAGAGTGTGAATGTAAGTAACAAAAGCTTTTTTCCTCCCTGAACTACAATCAGCTTTTAAAACGAAGTCAGTGCCTGAAAACCAGGCACATGTTTGAGCTGCATGGCCCTTGCATCTGTCCCAGCTGATACCAAACATCCCTCTTCAGGAAGGTGAGCCTTAATCCCCTAGCTGGTCTCACATCTGGTGCAGGAAGGGTGCTGAGCTGCATGGTGGCCCTTAATCAGCAGTGGGGCAGGTGAACGGTGTCTGGGGGGGGCAATACCTGCTTTAGCCCACTGCCTGGCCTGCTTTCTTTCCATTACCTCTTCCACGATGTGCTGGTGGAGGCATGAAATAAACTGCTGTACAAATATAGATTAAAAATGCTTTACATTGTGGCTGCTCATCTGACAAAACCCCCAAATCCAAGGATGTGACATCTACTGCTTGGCAATGGTGCCACAGTGCAAGTTTTTGATCTCTCATTGTCAGGACAGCTGGTGTTCTCATCCTCTGAAAGCTGACTCCACCAGAAGTCCATATCGCTCCTACATCACAAAGGGAGAGGGTGCTTGTACCGGTGGATCAACTTCCCAGTGTCAGGGAAAGGCAAGAAGGATGTAGTACACTGCTCTTAAGTGAACCAGGAAGATGGTCCCAAATAAGTGGAAGAAGCACTAAAATATTTTTGGATGATACTAAACCTGCTTTCCTACTGTGAGAGAATTTATTTTTTGCTTGAGGAGGGGGGGAAACACAGGAAGGTTAATCTGAAAATGCTGTGCTGCTATTTTGATGCACTTGGTAAGGATGATCTTCCTTTGATCTTGAAAAACAATTTTGAGAATCCCTTTCATTCCTGTGGAAAGCAGGCACACCTGGAACTGCCCAAGGACTCCAGCGTAAATAATTTTTTGAATGCCTGACTCCTTCCACTCATTCATGCTTCTCATGGATTCCTGTTGATATCCGTAATGGAAATTGCATGTGACATGTCTTTCACACTCATGGGCTTATCAAGGTAAAGCTGACAAGTTCTCTTTTCTCAGCCTCTGACTCTACATGACAACCTGTAGTAAGCCTTGGCAACTTCCAGACAGATGACTACTTCTGTTTTGCACAAGACCAGAGACGTTTTGTTGCAGCGATAAAGTGCGTGTCACTGAGTGCTGGGGTTAAGTGCTGCTCAAAATACACCAAAAGCAACGGGGAACTGGCACAAGAAATGATGAAAGGGAGAAAAGGAACTTCAGGCTAGACCCGAGGACTTTGAAGAGCTTGGTTTCTTTACTGGGAGAACAGCTCAAATTGAAGTCAGTGGACCAGCTTTGGATGATAGACAAAGATGAATTCACATAGATTTCTTAGGATACAGCCATGTGCTGTGTCTACCTGCTTCCCAGAGTTTTAGATGGTTTTTCTAAGCATTGTGAATAATTTGGACACAGAAATCTGTGCTCAAAATCTTTGAGATAGCAATTCAAGAGTTACATTTTGTAAAGGTTGGCCAAAATCCTTTCTGTGTATTTGGATTATTGTTTCTAAGCACTGTAGAAAGAGATCAATTTGCAGGCTGTTCTCTTTCATAAAAACCTGTCCTTCCTATCCCATCTCTATCTCAAATAATGTTCATAAAGGCACAGCTCCCCTTCCTTTATGAAGGCTGAAGTAGATGCTCTCTTAGATATTATTTGAAGAAAATCTGGATTCACTGAGTATTTATGACAAAGACCTCTTACTCATTTGCTTCATTCTTTCATTTTGTGTAGTTTACATCAAGTGAGTGTAAAGATATTTCCTTTGTTACCAAAAATTACTCCAGTACCTCCTCACACAGGAATGTACAGAGATAAAAAGTCCTAATTTGTAAGACTAAAGTTTGTAAGACCCAGTAGCAAATGTGAGAGGTTTGCAGGTGGTGTTGATAAAAAGCAAAAGTGCCAGGATAAGCAGAAAGGATAGAAATAAATGAGGTAGAAAGGACATTCTAACAATACCAAAATAGCCTTCAAAGATCAAGAGGTTGCGGCTGAGACAAATGAATAATGGTAGGAGCGCAAGCTGCTGATGCAAAACCAGAAGAGAAACGATGGCTACAGAGGTGGCAATGGCCTTCCCCTAATTTCACCAGCTTACGTGGCCTCTGCTAGAGTAGATTCAGCCTGCAATCTGTTGTTTTTATTCTCATGCCAACATTAGCTCTAGGGCAGAGGTGGACACTGGGTTTTCAGACGGGGCACGGGGGCAGCGGTCACAGAGCAAAGCCAGCAGTGTTTCTCCTGCCCTACACCACCCTGCAACCCACCAGGTGCTTGCTCTTACTCTGCTCAGCCAGTTTCAGAAGCAGTACTCAAGGACTAAATTTCCACTTGATTTAATTGAGAAAATGGCTGTAGGGCTTTTCTGCTGTCATTGTTTAGCAGCTGTTTTCCCTGAAGCTGCAATTATCACTGCCAATGCCATTCAGTGGGTAATGGAGGAAGTCAGGACAGTACACGCTTCACAACCTCTCAGGTGCTACCTACCCATGACACTTATTTATGACGCTCCCACTCTGCTCTCCGTTGTTTCAGGAAAAATAAAAAGCATGAGCTCTCCCTGGTTTAAACATCCAGCTCGTCTTTTACCCGTGCATTTGAAGGAGTAGGGAAGGAATGCTGGGGGAGGAGGGGAAGAAATTCACTAAGTTAAACAAGGATAATTAGAGAACAAAGGCAAGAAGACTGCCCTTGCTAATTTAGCCCTTGAGGAGATGATGAAGTGTCAAAGTAACAGACAGTTAAAGTCACGGCCAGGAAAGGCTGCTGGCAACTGTATTGTGGACCAGATAAAGTTTTTGTAAGAAATTATGGTGGGATTTAGGCTTTGGTGAACACAAGGGTCATTTGGCACTCAGTAATTTGGACTGAGGTGCTTCCAGTCTTCCCTTTGAGGTTCTCCTTCAGAACCTGGATCCCAGCCCTTGAACAGAAGGTGCTCCTGTGAGAGTCAGCCACTCCCTACATATTTCACCCCAGCCCCTGAAATTTTTTAACTTCAGGCCCTGGTCATTCACATTTTTCCATTAAGGTTCTGCCCATAAAGAGCTGATAAATATTTCAATGTTTTCTTCGTGAAGTCAGAAAATCCAACAGACCAGCAAGTTGTTTCTACCTGTGGTCTGTAACCATCTGCAGCATTCACTGATGAATTTATAATCATCCAGAGAGAAGTGGCGTATGTGAGAACATTTAATACTCATTACTAAACTCAAACAGACCACTGGAGAATGTTACTTTGATATCAAGTTGAATCATAATTTTATTACTCAAAGGACATAAACTAATTTCCACCTACAGTTTAGCCAAACAGAAGGTATCATTGTTTAGTTTCAATAGCAATTCATTGCTGCTTTTGAACTGAAAGGACAAAAGAAAACCCTGAACCACACATGAACACATGCAATGAGCAAACCTGCTACAAAACTTCTTGGAGGAAAAAGAAAATATTGGGCAAAGAAAATTTATCCCCCTTGCAAGAAAAGGCTCAGTAGGACAAAGGCAAGTTGCTTACCAAACTTATTGAAATAATGAAAAAGTAATGAATTACCCAGGCAAACTTCTGGGATTAAAATTGCAAAATACAGGGCTTTCTTGGTGTAATTATTTTGTATGCCCTGCTTATTCCTACTCAATACTACAGTGTTAGATTTCTTTAATCAATTAAACAGGTACATTCATGATGCAGAACAAATTAAGTGGAACAACTTTGGACAGGATTTGCATGTGGATTTCTCATGCCTTCAGCCTGCAGTGTGCTATGCAAGTGTGCCATCAAGTGGTACAGAGAGAAAGAACTCGGCAAAGAACTGATCCTCCACCTAAAGCCTATTAAAGACAGGAGACCGAGTGTTCCCTGAAATGCCACCTTTTTATCGGCAAATAACCAGGGACAAATGTTCACATGCCACCGTAAAACTAGCTGGGAGAGAGCCGTATGGCTGGGGTTGCTGGGCACGTGGCTACAGGGGCAAATGTCCATGAATTCAAAAGCCTTTGAGGCCCTTGTAACAGGCTTATATAAAAGCCTGACATTTTATAAGTCTGCCAAAGGCCCTAATTACCACCAGTGAGGTGTATGTCCCACATCACAGAACAAAGCAGCCCTTGAATGACCCTTCTGAAGAACTGGTGAGCAGCACGGCTTGTTCAGACAGATGATGCTGATTTCAGTGCAGCTCAAGTGAGCCCAGAAGGGAAACTGTCACTGCCATCTGGGACCTGCTGGTGGTGCCTGGCTGGCAGAAGAGCTGTACACCAATGTGGTGACACCAGGAGATTCTCCATCCTTCTCCTGGCGTTGCTGCCAGCCATGCTGGAGCTGATGAGTTTGGCTCAGAAATGTTTGACTGAGGTCAAGGATTAGGGATTAATTTAGGTACACAAAGCAACATTTTTGGTGGTTTTTGAGCATTCCACACCCCTTTCATCACCAAACCACCTCAGCATCTCAAACCTGAATGCCATGTTACTATGAAAACATGTTCTACTTCTTTGTTTCGGGTTTTTTTTTTTACATCCAGGTAACTTGAGCACATACAAGGAAAACAGCGTACTTCAAGAGCTGCTAAGGCACCTATAATTCAGTAAAATCACTAGAAATTAACTGCCCCTAAATATCTTTATAAATGTGTTATTAGGTGATTTGTCTCTGAGCATACAAGTACATTGTACAAACCCACTTTTTTCTTGGTGGGTGGTGTGGTTTTGTAAGTGTGGTGGGTGGTAAGACCAAGAGCATCTTAAAGCAGATCTTGTATTTTTCAGACTAGCCTGGCTTTGGTTTTACCTCACAGATATCTCTCACTAATGAATCACCATTGCAGCTTCCATTCTGGTGGAACTGAGCAGCAAATATGACCCTAGGCAGATTTTATTTCCCTCGGTATCACCTAATGCCAAACGCATCTCAACACTGCCTGCTTCCTTTGATGTACAAAAAGTTGTGCGACTCTGTAAGACTGTGTGTGGTTAGTGTTGAAGCAGATATCTGAAACAACGCAATAGGAAAATGCCAAGGGAAAAGAACAATACGAGCAATAACTGAAAGATTGGCTGGGGAGCATCAGTAATTTGTGGTTAGCAACACAGAGATGTTTGAATCAGGACCATAATTGGTAATTTCCTAAAAGTGAATAAAACAAACCTTGACAAATCTGTTTGTTCTCACTGCAAAAAGCATTAGGAAACATCCAGCTTTCCTCTTTTTCACTGATTGTGAAGACTTACACTTAGTACAGTTATCCATGGTCAGCTGAGCTGGGATATCTGTCCGTATTTCTATTCTCACCCACAGCCCATCTTCCCTGGCAAAAAAGTCCAGGAGCATAAAGGAAGCTGTCATTTACCCATTGAGGACTATCTGTAACACTGGCATGGTGAAACAGCCAGGGGGTCTATTCTCTCTGTTATCAATAAAACATATTGCACACTGGCAGACCTTCTAAGCTACCAAGGAAGGGTGAGAGACAGGGAAAAGTTCCTCAGAAGACAATGGCAAAGAATGAAAGGGGATTTATTAGATGTATACCAAACTACCTGGGAAAGCAGGGAAAGGAGCACTCTGCTCACTAAAAACACGTACACATCTGCAAGTCTTCAGTATTAAAATTGCAGATATTCTCTACTCACCTCAAGTGCTGTTGGAAAAGTAAATCTGCTGATGCATGAAGGCACGGCTAAGACATGGGAGGCTTGGAAAGTAGCACGTGAAAAGTAGAGGTTGTGCTTTAAAATGATGAAAGAAAGTGAACATTAGAACTTCCCAAATTCTTCTAAGGTGCTGCTTCTAAGGTTCCCCCCTGCTGTGGAAAGCAGTCCTGTCTTGTCATGCTCGAGTGGCTGCAATGCTGGTTCATGAAAGGGCAATTCACCCTCTGCTCCTCAGCTCTTCTATTGTAAGGCACTGGCTTTATTGTCTCCTCTTTAAAAAAACAAACTTCAAATGAGCTTTTCTGTTCCCCAGAGTGTGGCTAATGTGCTGCTCAGTCCTGTACAGCCAGACCGGCCCCGGCTCTTCCTTTCGGTAGAATTTGGTCTGAAGTTTGCTGCTGACAGATCTGTGTCAAGTAAGGGCCATCAAAGCTGAGGGCAGTGCTAGAGGCACCATCACATATGTACTCATGATCTAGCTGTATTTGCTATAAGCCCTGTGTTTGGCCTGCAAAAATGAATGAAAATCCTCCAATTCATAGAAAGCAATAATGTATTATTAAACAGAGCAGCTTTCAAGCATCTCTGTTTATGTGTGCAAACCTCCCTCAGGGAAAGCGGGCCGAGTTCAGTGAGACTAATGGTCTCTGTGGAATAGACAGAGCTACTGTGCAAAGGTTCAGAGGATCAGAGCTAATGGCGTTAGAAATCTCAGTGGCAGAGAAGTGTCTCACAGCAGTAGGATGGAAGTTGCCCACCTCTCTTCACTGTCTTAAAAATTATGAAGTTGACTTAGATGACATTTTAATTGAATTTACCTTTTCCTTTCATCTGCTCTTCACGTCTTCTTACTGCAACTTGTAAGACTTCTCCAATTTTCAAATTGATTTTCTCATAATTAATTGGACAATTAACTGTAACTTAGTAATTATTTATCAAGTATGCTCATTATGCAGATACCTACAGATCTAAAATATATCCACATGCAATGAATTTAATAAGAAGGCATCGCTGTGGATATTATAGAATTGTTCTTCACTTGCACCAAATATTTGAAAAGCAAATGTTAGGATTATATCTGTTTTTGCAGTCACCATAGGCTTTTGAAATGTGCTGTAGAATGTGTTCTCTGTCATCACAGGCCAGCACGCAATAGCTTCATTAATGCTGAAAGGTCTGTAGGACATCCCCTTTTTCTTTTGCTGTTGCCGCCGCTGCTGCTGCTTTCCTATCATGAGCCACTCAGAGGAAGGTGAAAACACTGAAATGGAAAGTCTTTGGAGGTCTATGGTCATTTCTGTGATTGGCTATTTTTATTTTTACGGCTGTTTCAGAGGCAAAGCATTGGAAATACTTGGCCTGCAGTTATTTGTGAGTACTGTTAAAATATCCATTTTCCCAACAAGTTGGAAAGCTCAGAAGGCCATTTTATGTTTGGAAAAATAAGCTGCATCAACATTTAGCAGAAGAAAGCTGCAGGAACCCGAGAGCAAACTCAAAGAAAGGTATATATCACTTCAGAAATCAGAGTTAGAAAGAAATATTCAGGAGCATTTAATGGTGGGAATCCAGAACGTTTTTACTCATATATTGACCACATAAAGTTGTAATGAAAAACCTGTGATATCAGTCTGATTAGGTTGTTTTCAAATATTTCCACTTTCACAGCATACTCAGTGAATAGCTTTTTGTTTTCCCTTTTTGAAACTTTCCCAGTAGAATATTTTTGAAGGATATTTTTCCCAGTCTGATTTACTTTTGTCTCTATTTTCCCTGGTAATCTGACTGCCTGAAGAACCAGTTAACCATATCTGTGTTCCTGGTAATTCACTATTCCATTTGCAAAAAGACAAAGAAAAAGCCCCAAAGAACCCAGTATTGTGTAGGTATAAATGATTCTGAATCATTCTGCAGGTCCTTCTTTTTCAACTGTGGTAAATCTCCAGGAAGTGAAAGAGATCCAACCAAGATAGTTCTGGCTTATTTCTAGCATTCTAGAAATAGAAAATGTCTGGATGCTTAAGAAAGATGTATCCCACCTGATCCACAACTCAGGGATGTAAAGATGTAATGTTTAGTGGCATGTTACACAATCACAAACCCACAGATTCCTTGGGCCACGTTGCTCAGTAATTATGCAGTGCTTAGATGTTTTCAGGTGAAAGTGGGTTTAGGTAAAAGCAGAAGTAAAGTAAAGCTCAACTGAACTGTGTCTTGTAAAACCTCACTATGCATCATACTCTGGAAAGTAAATAAAAATCAGTGGCAGTATCAGCAGGAATGCTACTACATTTACTCATTGGTAAAGAATTAATACTCACAGATAAATAATTAATAATCTAATCTATCATTTAACATTTTATATGCACCCAAGTAAATAAACCCCAGTCTAATCACTATCCCTTCCATCACAAATATGAATAAAATACAGTCACCACTGTGATCATCAGGTATTTCCTTTAGGCAGCCTCTGGCATCTCTCTTAGAAAATATTTTAATTGAAGTTAGAAGATTAAAAGTGATAAAAGGGAAGGTTTTCCTTCTTTTAAAACCGATATCTATTTCCATCTTGGTTTTCATCTTACCAGCATGACAAATGTTTTTGAGGTTTGATGTAAATGTGATGTAATTTCAGGAGAACTCAAAACAACATAAAACTTTTTTGACAGACTGTTGAATATCAGAAGCATATGTATTATTCCTTATGCTTTTTCAAAAGCTGACCTGTTGGCAGAAAATGGAACTATGTCACTTTCTTTATGCTTAGATTTTGTCACAGACATTAGTCCTAACCCAAAACTGAAAATAGTTTCGTGCAAACATACATTAACCAGTGTATGTTCACAATGTAGTTCAAGATAAACCTGTTAACACTGAAAAGAACATAATTTTCAAAAATTACAGTCACATGCAGCGAAATGGGTTTTTCATAACTAGTTGAACATATGCATACTTTTCCTTAAAAGTAGTGTTCTAAGGATTTAATACATGTGGTTTTTTCATCCTGTTGTGTTGGTTGACCTTGGCTTTCAGTGAGGCTGCCCAAAATGCGCCAAAGGGCTTGTTTGGGTTTTGTTTGTTTGCTAAAATTTCTCTTTGCTTAGCATAAATGATAGCTTTAACCTCAATTTAGCTATCTAAGAGTTAGGCATGTTTAGCCATCTTCAGTTTGACAGTGAAATGATCTGTGTATATATGGATAACTTTGAGTACAAGAGTTCTGCGCTCACTCTGCGGCGCTCATTTCCACTTGAGCCGGTTCCTTTAATTTGTGGTGTGTGTTGCTCCTTTGACCACCATCAGCTTCACCTCTCTCATGCTCCATTCGCTGGCCTAGTGCAGTGCAACTCTGCAGTGATTCCATAGAGTCCTCTTAATCATAACTTGACTGAAAGGCTGCCTTTTTGGAATCAAGGATCACAACCCGACCCTCAGTCTCTGAATGGTTCAAACAGGACTGTTTTGGACTGCATTGCTGGGGAACATCAACAATTTTATTTCTGGTTGTTTTATTTCTAGGCCTACTGTAGTTTTGGTGTCTTTCTTAAGCATGCCCCTCTACATGCCCCTTTTTCAGAGGGCACTGACAGCCCTCAGCCTCCTCCTGAGCCCCTTTTCTTTAGTTTTCCTTTTTTTCTAGGCTCAGGAAAGTGGAGAATAAAATTTGCCAGTCCTTGCGAAGTTAGGCTAATAAATGCCATTAATTAGTATCCCCACTTTCTCAATGACTCAGTACTCTTAGCCCAGCTCTCAATGTTTCCTTTTGTCAAGGTCATTACACATTGTTAATTTGCTGAGGGTTTCATCCCACAAAAGCCCCTATTGATGTACTGTAAGACATTAAATGGGTCAATTGCAAAATTTTTCATGAACAGCATACAGTTCATTCCCTTCTTTGCCACAGAAGCCTTCCTTACTTTGAAGTTCTGACATCACTGTTGGTCAGCCTCAGGATGTATCCCACCAGTATCACATTTAAATAAATTGAGCAGCCTGACAAAATTTAATGTGAACTGGCTAATTGGCCAGTTCTCAGCCCCTGCTTCTCAAACAGGACTGCCAGCAATGAACCCAGTGGCAGTCTGCCATTCCCCTCACTCATCCAAAGGTGCTTGTCCGTGTGGATGCCAGCCATGCTGAAACACACTCGTTCCTTTTGATGACAGTGAGGACTTCCATACTCAGCAGCACTGACTACCACAGCATTTCAAAGTGGTACAGGCTCCTTTAAAAAGGTTGAATTATGTATTATCACAAAAGAAGGCTTGGGAGCTACTGCATAGATGTAACCACAAGTCCGAGAGTTCCATGGAGGGAGCCCAGAGCGTACAAAGCCCAGCGAGAAATGGGTGTGTTGTAACATGGATGTCAAATGACTATTTCCAAAATGCTCACTGGATTCATAAAGACTGGACACTCAAATTTAAAAGCATTTGCCTGTCCACTACAGTCTTAGCCAAAAATCTCTAACCTTAAAATCTGTGGGATTTTTTTGTCAGTATAGATAAACCTTAAATTTTGCCCAGTGAGTCCCTGTGTCAGTTCATTGCCTGGGAGGTTCTAGTCAAAGATATTTACTGCATTTCCCAGCTAGTTCACATCAGGAAAAAAGATATCCTCTAAGGCACTAACTTGAAAGACTTAGGTGCATTCATGCTGTCTGACATGCTTCCTAATACACACTTGGAGGGATTTCCTTTACTCCTCTAAATTGCCCTTATTCTTTGGACAAAAAGGAAGAATATGCTTAAAGCTCTGCCTGTGGGTCCCCTCACCTTGTAGAGTAACAAAGTATGAACAGCGTATCAGTGAGGTTGACCTCCCTCTGTTGGATACCATGTTGTTAGGTTTTTTTTTCTTCTTACCTCCTTTTTCCCATTATTTCCTCTGCTTATCATAAGTGCAAGAGGTTCAGCAAGTTCTGAGAACTTTTACAAGTGTATTTGATATATTGTTATTTTCTTGTCCCATTCTTAATGTTTATAACATATTTTGTATTTGCAGGATTTTATTAAGGTCTTGGCAAAACTGACATTTAGAAGCTCGAGGACCTGCTTCTTACCTCTAACTTTGCCTGCCTTGACTTTTAGAAAAAATAATGCCAGGCTTCCCTCACTTCACTGTGAGCATTTTTCTAAAATCGAATGTGCTTGTTTTGCAAATACAGAAGGTACTGTAAAAGTGGTTTTAATTCCCATCTTGTAGACTAATAAAGCAATGCCATACCAAATGTTCTAAAGGTGTAGAATAAAACCTCTCAGACTTTTATAGCTGTAGATAATTTAAAATTTCAAAATTCATGTGACTATATACCCGTTTATTAATTTCAGACTAAATGCAGTGCAATCTACCGTGCACAGGTCAAGATCAGGACTAATTTTGTAGTTACATTTTTATTTTAAATTAGGAAATCTGTAAATGTGTAAAGGTATTATTTGTGATCTCAAGAATTGCTTGCTGAATTCAGGTGTACCCTTAAAACAATTGTAGTACATTTTCTTTTGTGGTTTTGGTTGTGGAGCATACATCAGATCACAGAGACACGATATCTGATCTCTGTGGACAGATTTTTGACAGTTTTGTGAAGAAAAACAGTAGCTATTTACATTTCACTGTGTTTCTATGACACTTGTCAATTGTACCTCATTCCAAAACCTGTTTTAAGGTCTGTAGGACCCAAAGCCCAGGCCCTGGTTTTGAAATATTCCTGTGGTGAGATGTGCACATAAGATTACAAAGTTTAATCCTTGCTGTCTCTAAATGCACCCCTCTTCTAACCAGCTTCTGCTACTTACTTTTTTTTCTTATTTGCTCCAGCTTTTTCCCTCTTCTTCACTTTTTGAGTGTTTGAAATTCTTAATCTTTTTACCTTTCTTTTTCCAGGCACTTCACTGATGGAAACATATCCCAACTTTTATTCTTCTATAAAAGTTTGAGGAACAGTCTGTGCAAATTACAGTCTGTTTCACATTGGGAGTGGAGTGACACCACCCCCAGGCAGTGCTCCAGGAAGGACTAAAGCCACCAAATGCGTGAGAACTTTACAAAGCAAAAAGGCAGAGCCAGGGGTATTCACCTCTGCAGCCCATGACTATTATGCTCAGCAATGGATGTTTTTATGGAAATCAGTACCAAAGATACTTTTAAGCTAGAAGCTAGACATATGGGAGTGATGGATTCCCTTGTGGCCTGTAAGCACAGCTCTGAATTCAGGCACTGCAGAACTGCATCATGCCCACAAGAACACTATAGTGGCTTCTGCCTCAAAAAGTTACAGTGCCTTTCAGACCTCTGAAGTGTAGAGGGGAAGTGCGGTCTACCAGTGCCTTTTCATGATGTACATCATCCACACACCTGTCATACAGCCCAGGATGAAAAGGAAGAGGTGTCACTTTGGTATCTTTCAATACCTTCACCTGCTTTTGGGTTGTGATATTAAGCTGGCAGCTCTGGCAGATCGTGATATTCTTTCTCTCTCACCACCATCTGATGCCTGTAAAACATCCAGGAAGAAGTTTGGATGGGTACATTTGTTCAAGATGCAGAGGTCCCTGTCTCAGTATTCTTTTGCATTCTTCTCAGTATTCTTACTTAAGACATAAACTGAACAACATAAATTGTTATGTGGTTTCTAGACACATAAAAAAAGTTTAGCCTGTTGCCAGCTTAAATACGTTCAAGATACCCAGTCTGGAAGAAATGAAGACAGCAACATGGTTCTCCCATTTAGCTATGAGCAAGTCAAGGAAGGGACATGATAAATCCATGGCCGGCTCAAAAAGAATGTGCAGAATTTGTACAGGGGTTGCTTTGCTCTGTGTTATAACAGTTGAGATAAATATGGCACCTCCTCTTCTATCAACCACAGAAGTGATTTTAAAAAGAATCTCTAAAAAAAAAAAAAGCTTCCAGAATCTCGTTCTTAAACATTAAAAAGATGGTGTTTTTTCCCTTTTGTGAGGGGGAAATTGAAAATCACAGCATTGTGAAGTTAGCACAGCTAAAACGGATAATCCTCACACCAGTCCTGTTGGCAACTCCTTCAGTAACTCTGGCAGCCAAATGTGAGGCCTGACAGCAGCACAAAGAAATCCAGCCAGGAAGACAGCTACAGTCCTATATATCCATGCTGGAAAAAACACATTCTGGAGCTTGCTGCCTGTGCTCTGATGCTTGCCAAGCACACCCTAGGAGTGGCCACACATGTGCTGGCTTTCACAACAGAGAAACGGAAGGAAAATAGGAGAGCTGTGTGAGTCACAGCCTGAGCAGTGAGGAACATGCTGCCACAGTCCTTTTTTTTCTTCTAGAAAGAACTAGAAAAGACTTCCTGAGAAGTCAAGGTGAGGATACACATATTTTGTCTAATGTACAGGAGGAACTCTAGATGCAGACTGAACTCACGTGAACCACGTTCCCTGTGTTCACTGGCAGCAGACTGACCTTCATGAAGAACAACAGATCTCCTACACCGGGTGGACTGGGCAGCTGCCAGCAAGGACAGGGAACCTCCCTCAAGGCAGTGCTGAATTTCAAACCCCACGGCACCCAGCACTTCTCAAACCCACCATGGCCCTGCCTGGCCCCCACCCCATCTCACTGGACCTCAGCGTGGGGAGCAGGGAAGGAGGCGGCAGAGCAGGGCGAGGAAGAGGTGAAGGAAGTGGCAGAGGAGGGAAAGTGGCTCTGCAGGAGGCCCCAGCAGCCTCACAGAGGGGCGAGAGCAGCCCTGGGCAGGGGCTGCAGACAGAAGTGGTACCACAGGGTGGGTCGGGGCTGAAAATGGGGGAAACAAAGAGCAAGGCAAAGGGACAGGTTTCCCTAAAGGAATGCCAATACATCCCACAGACAACAATGGTGAGAAGAGGATGCTGAATGAGCCAATGATTTCTGCTGAACACCAAGGCCTCTTCAGGACAACAGCCAAGGGCCCAAGGACAGCAGATCCGCCTCTGGGGACTGACTGGGGAAAGCATCAGTGAAATGGTAAGGAGATTAGAAGATACTCTTTTTTTGCCTCTTTTTAGCAGACTGGCTGGCCATGTCTCTCACACTGTGCCTGTCTTTGGCAGACCAAGCACATTTATTATTGCACTGGAGCTTTCATGTATTCAGCAAGATGCTTAGGCCCACAGAAAGACTGCTTTGTCAACCAGGACACAAAAGAGCATCTGAAAAGTTTTATTCTACACCCTTGGTTTCAAAAACCTTTACCCAAGCTACAGAAACCAAATCGAAACAGTGAATTGCAAAACTTTCCTCTTCAGGCACATGAGCAGACCTGCTTTTCATCAAATCGTTTTTCCTGTGTCCAAAAGCAGGATACTGCACACCCTCACCTGCCCCAGATGGTGAAGGAGAGAAAGGACACGGCTTTTGGTCGATGTTGTTGAATCAGTCTCAGCCACTAGAAGGGTCATACCCACACTGGAGCATTCCCTGCTCCTTCCACCTCCTTAACTATGGAAATACCATAAGAACAAGGTGACAATTTCTAACATGAGGGAGTGTGCCTGCAAGAGACCACCTACTCAATGAGCAGCAAAGTCAGACCAGATCAGGAAGGTGAGTTTCCACCTTGTATTTCAAGAGGGGACAGGTAAAGGGATCTGCCTGTCGATGCAGATCCCAGGGAGAAGCTGTTTTGCCTCCCACAGCAAGGCCCCAGCCCCTCAGTTCATTCAAAAGGGCTGCAGTTCAGCAGCTGGATCAGATGTGGACTTGTAGAGCTCCCATCCAGGCCTGCTTTCCAAAATGTGTCTGCTGGCCTTTAAAAATGAGTCCAAAGTTTTCTGAATACCAATAAGCCACAAGGCTCTCCAGGGGCCGTTCTGCCTTCTGCCTTGCTCGGATGATGAGAAACACTACCTGCTTCCTGTGGTTCTCAGGTTTTCCACAAAGGAGGGAGGCTTTTTGGTCCTGTAGGCAGGAGTGCCTGGGATCCGTGCCCCTCTGATGCTACTGATGTAAGGCAAAAGGGGAGGCTCCCGCACCACCAATGCGGTGCCCTTGGGAGTGTAGGCTCGGAGCAGCAATTCCTCTTCCGCGTGAGCCGTCACTGCCACCCAGCCTGCACAGCCAAAGAGAAAAGGGACAGTGAGGAAGACAAGTCCCTGGGATCAAAACAAGGTTCTGACACAAACTACTGCCTCCCACAGTGGCTAAAAACCTGGGCTACCCACGTGTGGTTGCTTGAGAAACCAAGCTCAAAGGTCATATCCAGCCCTTTCCCAACAGAAATCAGCACCCAAAGCCACATGTTACTCTTCCCAAACACAGCTCTTTCCTGGTAAACTTAAGAGGGATGGTGGGAACTACCAAAAACACAAGAATGAAGCTTTCCAGTCAATGGCTCTTTCCCTCTCACCTGGACAGCTGACAGTGTCACAGACATTCCTGATGCTGTAGAACCTGTATAGCAGCCAGAGCATAAAGTATTCCAATGCTGCCATCCTGTACAAGCATGGCTGTCAGTCTCCATTCCTGGAGGTTGCCAAGCTTCAGCTGGACAAAGTCATGGCTGCTATGATTTTGTATTGTTGAAAGTCCTGCTCTGAGCAGGAAATACAGCTTCACCCCTTCGGAGGCTTCTTCCCAATAATGTTTCTAGGATGCAGACCCTGCAAAGCAAACTAATGAAGAAGTATTAAATTACCTGCAGAGGAAAGCTTGATATCTGCAACTGCCTCAGTGGTACCAATTCCCTTCAGTGTAATGTCCTGAGGAACAAGTGGGGGGAACTCTTTCATTCTCTCTTCCCCACCCATGGGAACCTAAGATTGAAACACAGGGAAAAGATTTAACAGTCAAGAGATGCTTCAGCACTCCTACCTCAAACTGGCAAGCAAAGCACAAGGGAGAATAAAGACATCAGACACTTGTTAGCCAATTAAGAGCTGGTTTGAATAACCTACAGGAGTTATTTCAGTTATTTGCCAGAACAGAGTCAGGATCACATCAGAGGAACCCTGTGGGAGGTGAACAAAGATGGAGCGCCCACCACAGGATGCAGCTGGTGGATCAGGCCAGCTGCCTTGATGTGAGTGACAGCACTTGTTCTCCATGTGCACAGGAATGGAAATGCCAGGACAGGGACAGCTCACCCCATCTCCCATCAATCTGCAAGTGCTACACAGAACACTGCCATACCAAGGAAAAAATCAGACCACCAAGAGATATGTGCAGAAGATCCAGCAGGCAAAGAATAAGTAAGGTCAATTTTTCAGCTGCTCTGTTTCGAAACCCCAGTCGGTAGGTTTGCCATGGAAAATATCCCTGCTGCTGCCTGCACTTTAAGGCTGTTCAAGAAGAGCCAAGTATGAGAAAGCAGAGCACTGCAAGTCTTATCAGCCTGAATGCTAGAAACAGAAACTCTGCTGAAAACGCATCATCTTGAGTGCTCTCTCTTAACACACCTCAGCCATGCAGTCTGTGCAAGACTGCTCCACACTGCACATCTCCACTCACCCACTACAGAAGTCCCAAACTCCTGGTAACTGTGGATGTTCCCTGTCAGTTGTGCCCCAGACAGGGGACCTGCCTACCTGAAGCCACGAGCTCCCCCCAGCACCTCCCCTTACCTTTAGGAACTCTTGGGCTGTGTGCTTCTCATAGACGGCATCAGCATTACTCAGCGTAGTAACGTGGACTGGCAACAGGTTGGAAGCCAAGACAGAAAACCAGGCAGGCTTTTCTCCCTGAAATAAATACCAAAAGGGTAGTAAGTAATTATGCTACCAGAAAAGCAGCCCTGAATTGCTCTCTCCTGCCCCATTTCTTTCCTGTACGTTGAAAATCTGTTTGCCTGATGTCCCCTCCCTGTCAGAGGGATGCTTGCCTCTGCCAATGAGAGCAGGCAGGGCTTTTATAAACTGGGGAGTTGAGCTTCCAGAAGAGAAGCACCTATACCTTCACCATCCTGCCTCAAAGCACTCCCAGTGCCACAGCTACTGCCAGCACAGCTACTCAGCTCAGGCAAATCATCCAAGACAGATCTTTGCTCTCATTTAATTCACAAGAACAAACTCAGCGTGGTTATCCAGCACAAGAGGTGATGGACATCTGGTGCTTCTTCTCCTATCACTCTACATTTCTATCACACAGCCCTCATCAAACAGTACTTGGTTGCAGTGCTCTCAAGCTATGCAAAGTCTGTGGAGCAATTTCAGCAGGCACTCTCATCACATTTGCAGGCAGAGCAAACAAGGTCAGAGCGGGGAGAGACCTCTACAAACACTGCAAGCAGCCTGAAATAAGTGCAGCAATTCCTTCAAGTTCAAAGGTGTCATTTGAGGCAGGAGCTTCTGTCATGATCTGAGCACAACTGTCCTCCAAGATCTCAGGAGGACGTAGATACACAGAACTGATACATCCACGTGTGCTCCTGCCATGCTGGTACATTTTTTACTTTACAGAATCCTGCCCCATCCACCTTTCTGGTTTTCTTCCAGTGTGTCAAGAGTGTTCTTAGCAAAGCACCAATTCAACATTTCTGTGGTGATCTTGGAAAGCAGACTGAAACAAAGGAATAGCCATACACACCCCCAAAACAGGGCAAGGTACTGAGAAAAGGATCTAGGACTTATGATAATGTCTCTCTGGAAAAAACTGCCACTTCCAGAGGAAACATCATGGGAGGTCAACTCCACACAGTTCAATAAAAGGGTATGCCATGGGATTTTTAATAAATGGAAGAAATTACTGGCAGGGGGGACACACACCACCTTTGAAAAACATTTTTTACAGAAACTAAAATACATGTGCAATTAATTGCTTACTCTGGCAAATTCTTCAGAGGTCTAAGTCAGGAAAGAAAAATGTCTATGTTTTTCTCTCTTGGCAGACAGCTTTCACAAAACACAGAAATGAGGAAACCCACCTATTTTCCCAGTTAATTCTGACATTCTCCTCCCTGCCTTGCCCCTCTTTGTATGTCACGGGAACCACATTAACCTGAAGACATTTGTCAGCATTCAAAAGCAGTTCCCATTATATGCTATAAAATACTGCGTGCTGGTTACAAGTAACAAACCTTTCAGCTACCCATCCCAAGGCATTTTGACTTTATGCAGTGATTCAGTAATTGATTCATCATCTCCAAAGCAGCAACGAAAGGGTCTGGGAAAGCTACCCAGAAAGCTTTTTAGGGCTGGTACTACAGTAAGAGACGAAGCAGCTGCTCCCAAAATCCTTTCTTCTCTTACCTCTAAGTAGTCTATACGTCCCAAGGCTGCTAAAAATAAGACCATTCCTGGCTTGAGAATGAAGGTCCGTGGAACAATGGCATGTGCTGGCAAAACCAGCTTTACTTCCTTCTCTGTCAGAAGATTCAAAACCTGCAAAATAAATTGTCATCGCTCATTACAGATGTTTCAATGGGAACAATGAAATTAGTATTAGCATTATATTGATGCAGGAAAAAGACCAAATAAAGCAGAGTCAAGAACATCTGACACAACAGTTCAATTCTGGTCCACACAGTAAGTGAGAAACAGGAAGAATCTCCCCTGCCAACATCGGGCACATAGACAATCTGCTTGTCCTCCACTCAGATTGAACATTGACTGCAGGAACAAAATTTAATCTGAAACTTGGCATGGAGCTCTCCAAAGGAGAGCACAAGGATAATCAGAATCAGGAACAGCAGCAAGTATTTCTGGATGCAGGAAGAATTTTACGCATGTATTCAACTCCAGAAGAAGGGAGGAAAATATACAATCTCAAGTTACCAAACCAGGTCTCTAAGCTGATGCCAGTCTCTACACTGGCTATTAGAGACCTAACTGCTACAGTAAAGCAGGTTATGATCTGGCAAACACATCACCAGGAAACCAGGAGTTTTCTAGTGTTCATGAATGCAGCACCTGCACTTGAGCGGTAAAGTCTCAGCATAGTTCCTACACTTCAGTCTCTTCAGAACTTTCCTGTCTCCCTGTATTTTTAATCTTCCCCAAAAGGTCACCTGCACCTCTGCATGAGTATCAAAACGATCAAAAATCAAAACATGCCTGTTTTGGACATGTGCAGTTCGTCCGCACTGGCTTCGGTAGGGCATTGCTCTACTGAAACACTGACAACGGCCTGACGTATTGGAGCCAGTAGCAGCAACACTGGAGATCCTGCTAGCTTCAGGAGAATGCTTTCTCTGAGATTTGGTTCAGTTGTACTACTCTGGTTATGCTCCTAAGCTCCACCTTTTTCAGTAGGCTGCAAGAGCTAAAGAAGTGCCAGCTTCATTGGGTGATGCGGGTGTGAACTTGCTTAGAGCACTCTTGCTTACTTCCCTTCACTGAGAGGTTGTGGAAGCTTGGTGATGCAGTCCTACAGCTCCTTTGCAAAGCTAGCAGTATTATACTATTCAGAAATGCAACAGCATTACCCTTTGCAAGTAAATAAAAAAGAACCCTTTGCAAGTAAATAAAAACCTCATCTTAATATAATTCCCAAACTAAGAGAATCTGAATGCCAGGACTACAGCAGAAATACTCTCCCCCAGGCACAGCTAAGGCAGAACAGTCCTCCCAAACCCTGTCACCCCGAAACACAGCACCACAGAGTACTTACACAGTCTTCCTTTACAATTCCTGGAGTGTCAAAACACCACCGAGCATCCTTCACCTCGTTGTGTGTGAACTCCTCCCTTTCCTCATCCTTCTTAGGGGCATCTCTGGGATCTTCATCCATGCTGTAGGAGAGCATGTCAGGGTCAAAGGCAATCTCAGAGCTAGATTTCTGCTGTTGAAATGTTCTTCCAACTCTTCCTGGATTAAAATGAAAGGTTTCCTGGTAATTAACTTATTAACTTGCCTTTCCTTCAATCAAACATCTGCCCCTTTCCCGGCTTAACAGAGATGCACATCAGTAATATAACGGTGATAAAGACACTATGTGGCTAGAAATATGTGTGTTCAAAAGCCAAAATGGTAAGAAATCCCCTCTACAAGTCTTGCTTAGCACTCCTCAGGTCCCAAAATCTCAGCATGGACCAGATCACAGACACTCCATTATTTCAAATTTATGGTAAAGCAGACTGCCTTGTTTTTTCAGCGCCTCAGACTGCCAAACACAGAATTACCTGAAAACCAGAGCTATCTTGTGGCAATGTCTTCTTTGGAATACATACTAAAATGATGTACAACCCCTGTAGCCTGCAGCCCAAACGTGATTATTTAAAATTAAACTTAGTTTTCTTTATTTGGGAACAAGAGATGGCCCATATTGTGATATCCTTGCAAACTACTAACCTGTCAGAATTTGCCAGCCTAGTTCAGACAGGAGATACATTGTACAGAGGAACTCTCTGCTACTACAGCAGCTGACAAGTATTCAAAAGAAGTACTAATGATGCTGCTTATGGAGGAGATAGAGTTCTTGCCCCCATTAATCTGGGAGCAAACACTGGTCAAAATAACTTTACCTTTATGTAATGCAGTATTTTCACTAGGAGCAGGAAGGTAACATCTTTACTCAGGCAATACTCACCCACTAAGTAACCTTGCTTTTTAAGTTGATTAAGGTGGTTTTTTTCTTCACTGCTCAGCTGATCTTCTGTTTTTGTTGCCTCTTCTTTTAGCCTCTCCTGCCTTCGGAATATCCTGTCACACGTAGGGTTAATAATTGGAAATTTCAAGAGGTTCAGTGTTGTTCCTGGAAAAACAAACAGAAGGCATATTTGGGTCTCTGACTACCTGATACATTTCAGCTCTGAGGAACATGACTACATAAAAACTGCTTCTCTAACTTTTTGGTGAAACCCAGTAACACAAAGTCAGAGGTGGAACTACAGCGGCTCCCATAAAGTACGAGCCTCCCAGGTTGGGGCAGCAAAAACAAGCCATCCAAGGGCATCCAAAACAAGCCACTTGAGACCTGCTCTCACCTCCAGTTTGAATAGAATGGCCTCAAAGCCAAGAGGTGCCAAGGCTGACTTAGTACACCCCAGGTAAGTCTCACCTCCTGACAGCTTGGTTTGGCCTACAGGTGTTCACCGCTCCACCTGCAGGTCTCTCCAGACTGGAGGGCACCTCTAATGGATAGGGACAGGGCAAGGCATGCAGATCAGGTGCCATCCTCACTAGCAGGGGTGCCCACTCTGGTTTACCAGGCCTCTTAGCGCTACAGGATGCACAGCACCCTCAGCCCATGCATCCCATCCCTGCTGCCCCGAGGAATCACAGAATCAAATACCTTGGAAAAGACCTCTGAGATCACTGAGTCTAACCTATGACTGAACATCACCATGTCGACTAGACCACGGCACAGAGTGCCACATCCAGTCTTTCCTTGAACCCCCCAGGGACACTGACTCCACCATCTCTCTAAAGAGTTCATTGCAGCATCTAATCAACCTTTCTGTGAAAAAAATCCTCCCTATGTCCAACTTAAGCCTTCCCTGGTACAGCTTAACATTATGTCCTCTTCTCCTGTTGCTAGCTACTTGGGACAAAAGACCGACTGTTATCTGGCTACAATCTCCTTTTAGGTAGTTACAGAGAACGAGAAGGTCTCCCCTGAGCCTCCTTTAACAGCCCCAGCTCCCTCAGCCACTCTTCACAGGTAACAATTTGAAGCACGGCGCAGCTCTGGAACTCAGTGCCCACCACAGAGGTGCTCAGGGTGGCAGGTACCCCTTTGGTGACAGGTTCTCCTGCTGCAGGGGTGGCCGAGAGCAGCCCAGAGGCCCACAGGTCACTGTTTTCTGCGCACCCCACATCCCCCATTACCCGTGCTACAACGGGCCAAGCGGCGCCCTGACCTGGCCACGGGGACACGGTGGCCCTGTCGATGATGTCGGGGGCGCGGGACTTGCAGTAGTCGGAGCGCAGCAGGGTGTTGAAGAGCGTGGACTTGCCGGAGTTGGTGGCTCCCAGCAGGTAGACATCGCCAGCGCACTTCCAGGAGCGCTGCAGCCGGCTGACCAGCCCCTCCATGCCGAAGCCGGTCTTGGCGCTCACCAGGCGGATGTCCACCAGCGCGGCTCCCCGCAGCCCGGCCCGGGCGCAGGCCGCCGCCACCCGCTGCCGCAGCCGCCCCAGGTGCCCGCGGCAGTCCGCGGGCAGCAGGTCCACCTTGTTGCCCACCACCAGCACGCCCGCGGCGGGCACGTCGGGGCCCAGCAGCGCCGGCAGCTGCGGCAGCACCGGGTCGGGCAGCTCCATCACGTCCAGCACGTAGAGCAGCAGCGGCCCGCGGCCGTGGCGCGGCGGGCAGCGCAGGGCCGCGCTCACCACGCGGCGGTGCTCGTCGG
>VWZW01002032.1:283831-384381 GCA_013397115.1 Edolisoma coerulescens
GAAGGTGAGGGGTTCTCCCTTTCTTTCTCCTCGCCTTTTCCTCCCGTCCGTCCCGCAAGGGGGCCAGGAGTGGCGCTGGGCGCGCGCGGGGCCCGCAGGAGCCGGGAGATGGCGGGGATGCCCTGGGCGCGGTGGGATCTCCCGCGGGAGCCGGGGTGCCGGAGGGTCCCTGAGCGGGCGAGGAGGGACACGGCGGCGGTCGGAGCGTGGCTCACATGTTGTGCTTCCCCGCAGATATGCAATATGATGAAGACGATGATGAAATCACTCCCGACCTGTGGCAAGAAGCCTGCTGGATTGTTATTAGGTGACCTGCTAAAACCCGCTGTCCTTAAGCCTTCAACACGTGTGCTCTCGGTCGTGCAGGTGACATCCAGGTTCCTCCCGGGAACACGTCTGGGAGCTGCAGGCTTGGTTATGCTAAACTGTGTGCTGCAGCACGTTCAGAGCAGGAGGGCTTTTGGCAGAAACAAAGGGTTGTCGTCAGGGATTAAGAAGCTCTGGGGACCCCCAGCACAGACTTTTTCAGTGAAGAAAGAGGTGGTTTTGGTTCCTTATCAAGCCCACTACTCTCACAGCTGATGCTGGCATTAGGAAGTCAGTACTTCATTATTTTCACCATTTTAGTGTTACTGTGTTTTTCTAGCAAAACACGAGTGTCCAGGATGTGCAGCTTTTTGTGAGTGTTGAGGAGTGGGATGCTATGTGGAACGGAGTAAAAAGTGTTTATTTTGCGAGTTACAGCATTCATAAGATGTACATGAGTGATGTCTTAGAGGAAGCAGTTGCAAGCCTAAGGGTAGATCTGTGGGGGTAGGCCCATAGACGGTCTGGTTGGAAAGCAGAGATGAGAAACTTTGGAGGCAGAAGGAGATGCTTTCTTTTGCAGCCCAGGAAGGAGTGCTGTCTTCGCTTTCAGACATGTGGGAGGTATCTAAGACGAGTCCTTCAGCTGAAGCACCTCACTCTGTATAGCAAAACACTTTGTTTACTCTGAGGGTGACCAAGCCCTGGGTTTCCCAGAGAGATTACAGAATCTCCATCTCCATCCTTGGTATTACTCAAAAGCTGTTTGGACCTGGTCATGGGCAGTCAGCTCTAGATGACCTTGCTTGAGTCCAGTGATAGGACAGGAAGATGTCCAGAGGTCCCTTCCAACCGGAACTGTTCTGGGATACAGGTTGATCTTTCCCGTCATCCTTTTTCTTGGACAACAGCAGACTGTGCAGCAACAGCATGATAGCCAAGGGTGTGCTACCCTTCCTAGAGAAGCCTGTACTTGCTGGTAGGGGAATGGTTCTTCCCAGGTTTCTCTGAGATGTTGGCAGTGGTGGGACAGAAGCTGAGGTAATGTGGGTTCTCTGGCTCACTTCAGTAGTGGGAGGTAGAGGAACTTGATGGGATGAGTGGATGCAGCAGATGTGGTTAGTTCATCCCACTGGAAGTTAGGGTTTGGAGCTTTGAATTTGGGCTCTGGTTTGTACCCTTAGGTTGTGCTGGTTTGAAGTTAGGTGACCCAAAAGCTAAGGGAAATCTGGAGGAGGCAAAGCTGGGAATCCCTGTGTGGCTGGAACAGAGAGGACACAAGATAAAAGTTCTGAGAACTATTACTTGGACTTGAAGGCATGCTCCCAGTTTACTGCAGCTTGGAAAATTAGTTAAAGCAAAGTAATTTACAGGCGTTATTGAAAACTTCAGCTGCTTTCAGTGAGGTTTGTCATCGTGTTTCTCTTCCAATTTAAGGGAAATTTAAGGCACTGACTGTGCATGCAGTCGTGGCTTAGCCAAGAGGCGGCAGCAAGTCTGTCACTCCGAAGTGTCTGTGTCTTCAGGCAGTGAGGGAATTGTTAAACATTTGTGAGGAGCATCTGTGTTTAAAACTCGTGCCTTGGGATAAGTGCGTGTGTTTGATTCTGTGCTGTATTTCATGGCTTTTGGAGGTTTCGTAATAAATGTATCTTAAGTTTGTTGATGTGTGAAGTACATGCATTAAATTAAGACTTCTTATTAACCTGCTCTTTTTTTTTTTTTTAGCTCCTATTTTGATGAAAAGGGTTTAGTCAGGCAACAGTTGGATTCCTTTGATGAGTTTATTCAGATGTCTGTGCAGAGAATTGTTGAAGATGCTCCACCAATTGATTTACAAGCTGAAGCCCAGCATGCCTCAGGAGAAGTGGAAGAGCCAGTAAGTGGAGAACCCTGGCAGAGATGATTTGTTTGCAAAATGCAAAATCATTTTACATCAGTTTCATTCAGCCTCTGTCCTGCTGTTTGAGTTGAGAAGTGACCAAGAACAAGTGGCTGCTGCAGCTCATATTGTCAGTTCCTGTGTAAAACTGCGTGGTCAGAGATTTAGTAGAGCAGGTCAGGTAGCCAAGAGCAAGTCATGTTTTGGTGAGATTTTGATTTTTCAGTAGCTTTACCGTGGCAAGAAAGGTTTATGGCTGAAAACTTCTCTGTTAGCTTTGACTTGAGCTAGGCTCAAGTTAGGTCTGGGTTTTCAAAGGGTGCTGTTGTTCATCTTCTTCTGTTGGCACCATGTTCCGAAGAGGACAAATTGTCTCAGATCTGTGCCCTGTGATGGCTCTTCTACAATGAGTGTGCACCTTCTGCAATAGCTCTGGTGCTTTCACCTGTGTCTCTTGTGTAGTCTGATCCCTGTTCCATAAGTGCAAATGGTGGTGAGCCATTGCCTTGCTGTCAGTCACTACCTAGATTCTTCCCTCTAGAGACTTAAAGGATCTTTAGGGCACCCAAGCATTGAATCTGTTACACGTTTTTCCTGTTCCTTTGCATTTTTTTGCAAGCAAACAACTATCTTGCAGAGAATAACTGAGATGTCTTTTGGTTTCTCTGTTAGACAAACAGTCCATGAGCGTCTATCTCACTAATTCTTTTTACTGTTTCCTCTGTTATTCTGTGTATATTATGGCAGAATTCTCTAGCTGTGCAGTTCTGCAGTTACTGTTTGCACTGTGCCTGGTCATGGTTCAGGTCACAAGCATGGTTTGTGCTGGGCTTCTTTTTCCCAGAAGCTACTATTTTACTTTCTCAAATCACAGAGGTTAGTGTCTTAGTCTCATTTATTAAATGTGAGTTTTTAAGAATAGGTTTAGAGATGAGAAAAAGAAAATTTGCTTTTTCCTTCAGAGTCACTTGCAGGCAATCTCTCACCACATTTGAAGATACTGGACTAATTTAAGGAAACTTTGTATATTGGGAAAAACTTGATTTTTTGTTTCTGTCTCCCTCTACTTCTCAGTCTCAAATTTTGAAGGCAGTGTAGAGCACATTGGAGGGTTTAGCAATCATGCTCAGAGATAAGAATGATGGTAAATGTATTCTCCCTAAGATTGCTTTCATGAAAACTTGGGAAACAGTACTATATGTGGCTGTTGCTGCAAATCCAGGAAAAGGTGTTTCTTCACGTAAGGATTGAGAAGGAGGGGTTTTTTGACCTACGATATGTTTGCCAAAAAGGGTCTGCCACCTCCTGTTGTCAGAAGCTTTTGTGCATTTTAAAAATCAGACTGTTTTCCAAAAGCTCAAGTCTTACTTTGTTTACTTGTCCTAAAGAATCATCCTAGGAACCAGTGTTACCCAACTTGCTGTGTTTTCATTTATTGGTAGTGGTTGTTCTTCTGCAGTAACTCTTCTGGTTACTAATAAGAGAGATGTTTCTTCCGTTACAAGTAAATATATTCTTGTTTTCCAGCCCCGGTATCTGTTGAAGTTTGAACAAATCTATCTCTCCAAACCTACACATTGGGAAAGAGATGGAGCACCCTCACCCATGATGCCAAATGAAGCCAGATTGAGAAACCTTACGTAAGAGCCAGCTCTGTGGTGGATAAACACAAGGAAGAACTGCCTCTGCTTTATTAATTTATAGTCTTTTTCAATATAGTAGTGCCTTGAAAATGTAATAATTACTGCTTTATTTAAAATTCCATGTCTGGTTGTTAAATGCAGATGGTGATTGATGATTTGGTAATAATGCTTAATACACCAGTGAGTGCTTGAATACCTGCCTTCATTACTCAGTTATAAGTAATAACTGACAGATAACACAGCGATGTTTTTATTCTGTAGGTATTCTGCCCCCTTGTATGTGGATATCACTAAAACAGTTATTAAAGAAGGGGAGGACCAATTGCAGACCCAGCATCAGAAAACCTTTATAGGAAAAATTCCTATCATGTTGCGTTCCACGTACTGTTTGCTGAACGGCTTAACTGACCGCGATCTCTGTGAGCTGAATGAGTGCCCGCTCGATCCTGGTGGCTACTTCATCATTAATGGGTCAGAAAAGGTGAGGGACTATACCTTGCACAGCCACCTTTACTGCAAGTTCTGTTACTTGTTTCCATATGTTTTGTGCCAGGAGCATAAACACTCTTATTCCAGTGTATCAGAGATACTGTGGGAGCTCCTGATCCTGCAGAAAGATGGGCTTTTAGTCATCTGTTCGGGCTTTCTCAAGCCACTTTTTTCTTTGAGGCACACTTCCCATCTTCAGGTCTTCCCTTCTTCAGTTTTGTGAACTGTTTGCCACTAAGTGCTCTAGATATTTTTATTTCCTTTTCCAGCATTGCAGAGCAGCATGCCCTCTGAAATAAGGCACTTCTTCACTCAGAGTGTCCTCCAGCTTGTTCACAGCCATATAGATGCATTTTGTTTTAAAAATAGGTTCTTGCCTCCTTTCCTTTGGAAGCAGCTTCAGCAAATCATAGCCACACCCTGTTAGTGCCTCACCAGTGAAACTGCCAGTATTTTCTAACTGATAACCCAGGCAAACACAGCAAAATAATTAGAATTTTATATTTCTTCTTGGGGGAAAAAAAGTCTGGCTTTGATTATTGAGCTGGCATTTAAATTTAAATACCTGCCTAGTGCATTGGCCTTGGAAAAACAGATAGTGAAATGCTTTCTTTATCAGTGTTGTGCCTAAAGCTAACAGAAATGTCTCGGCACAGCCAGCAGGTGTGGTAAGTAATCACAGACAACAGTGTTCCCTGAGTCTCTTGTTTTGACTATTCCATCTTAGCTAGCTGTATACTTTGTTTAAATCTGTATTTTTAAAATATAGAGTATAATCCAGCTGAGTTTGGCAAGTTGCCTTCATGCTGTGCAGTGCCCTAAAAGTTAAGGCACCTGAAGGAATAGTAGAAACACTATGCGTGTTGCTTTCAGCTTTCTCTTTTGTCAGTTATTTACTGGTGCTCTTGTTTCTAACACAGGTTCTGATTGCTCAGGAGAAGATGGCTACAAACACAGTGTATGTGTTTGCAAAGAAAGATTCAAAATATGCCTACACAGGAGAGTGTAGATCTTGCCTGGAAAATTCCTCTCGACCAACAAGTACTATATGGGTCAGCATGCTGGCCAGAGGTGGACAGGTATGCCTTGGCAGTAATAACCCCAGAGATTGTTTTAGGAATTTTGTTACTCTCCTATCTCTTCATGTCATTTGGTTTTGGGGTTTTGAGAAGAAATTTCTTCTGATGCTAAGTTGTAAAGAAGATAAAAGTGAATGAAAATTTGTTTGTCATACATTATGCCTGTCTCTATGATAAATAATTTCAGGATTGAAATGAAGGCTCAATTTGTGGCAGGTTTTAGGGCAAGGCTAAAAAGAATTTTAAAATTACTGTACATGAGTTTTTAGAAAATTCAGACAAGCTGTGTCCTGTTTTTTCACAAAGAACAAACAGAGGAGCAGGGACCCTCTCTTTGCTGATGGCCAAACTAGTGATGAGATGTGTTTTGCAGACCACATATTAATTCATATTTAACATCTAATTGTACCATCTGTGACGGGAAATAAGTGCTACTTGTAACTTAATAAAGGAAAAGGTGTCAGTACTCATTAAGTATTGCACTGATGTTTTGAAATTTTCCGAGAGCAACTTAAATAGAAGCTTTACAGTATTCTCACTCCTGATGTCTGGGGCACTCCTGATTTCCTCTGCATCCCATAGTGTTTTCTTCTGGAGAAGGGGAGCAGCTACTTGAATAATCACTTGCACAGTGGGTTAGAAAATCTGAGTTTAAGCCTGACAGAAGGAACACTGGAGGTGGATAGGATTGCTCCTGGCACAGAGGGAGAGAAATGATGCATATGGGTGAACGAGTAGTATTTACATTCCTTTGTATCAGCAAAAACCTTACAAGTTTTCACAGACTTCTAAAGCTCAAAATGTTTTTAAAATAAAAAGTCATTGCTGGCGTAAGGTTTCAGAGTAGCTCCTTAGTTGGCCTGCTGAGAAGTCGTATTTTCCTGTGGTACTTGAATAAATACACTTCTCCTGTATCATCCAGATCCAGAGAGAGATTTTTATTGAAAGGCAGGATGATTTAAGCCTAACCTGTGCTTTCCCCCATCTCTTCAGGGTGCAAAGAAGAGTGCCATTGGCCAGCGCATTGTAGCAACTCTGCCATATATCAAACAAGAGGTCCCCATCATCATTGTCTTCCGTGCACTCGGCTTTGTGTCCGACAGGGACATTCTAGAGCACATCATATATGACTTTGAAGACCCAGAAATGATGGAAATGGTAATACATGTTGAATTCTTTCCTGTCTTCATGTTTGGTGGTGTGTAGGTGCAGCTAGTCATCACTTGAAGCATTGTTCATTTTTCAGTTGTAATTTATTTATTATTTTTGTGGGTTCTGTATTAGAAATGTCAAAAGTTCTCTACCTGAACCTATTCTAATAACTACATTAAGTGAACAGAGTTCAGTGGAAATTTCTAAGAGTTAATATGTATTTGGAGAGTTAGGGTCTTCTCCTGCTGTTGTTGACTTCAATTGTAAACTCTTGATTATGTCTGAAACAGCATCAAGCCTAGAATGTACTTGAATGAGAACTATTTTCTGAAGTTTAAACTATTTCTTGTGTTCTTCCTGCATGCTTCATTACTATTCTCTAGTGCCAGAAAGACCTGGATCAGTAATTAGTAGATCCTGAAAGGAATCATTAACAAACTACTGTGTAGTTTCCTTCAGCCCCAACAGGCACTGGTTGCTACAGGATTTTACTGTATTTTTGTGCTTTAGGTCAAACCTTCTCTGGATGAAGCATTTGTCATTCAGGAGCAAAATGTTGCCCTAAACTTCATTGGCTCAAGAGGTGCCAAGCCAGGTGTCACCAAAGAAAAGAGAATCAAGTATGCCAAAGAAGTCTTGCAGAAAGAAATGCTCCCACACGTTGGTGTCAGTGACTTCTGTGAAACCAAAAAGGCCTATTTTCTAGGGTATGTCAGACCTCTGTCTCAGCTGCAAATGGACCCTAAATACGTATTTTACTCACATATAAGTCTTATTATTGGAAGAACACACTGAATGGAGGTTTGTTTTAACCTCAGTCTTGTGGATACTGAGTGATAAACCTTGGGGCACTGGTATATTTTTGAGGGTGGGAAAATTCAAATTTTGATAAAATACTAAAAAAAAAGGAAACAAAATGAGCCCCCAACAGATTTTGGATCTTAAGTTGGATGTGATGATAGTGCTAAATGACTTTTTGATATCCACTTGCATGGACAACATATAGAAATTGATAACTAAGATGTAGATAACTCTGATAAGCTGATTGTAATGTAAACCACTCTTTGAAACTAGTAGCATATTGTCTTGACCACTGCTTATTGATATGCAGATGATGAACTGTAGCATCAGGAGACTTGTGGTTTTTATAGCTGATTGCATGTGCCTAAACAGAACCTATATTACAGTACAGGACAGATACTTAAAGCATGACCATCATGATGTAAATATTTTCTTCTCTCTGTCCTTAGCCTAAACTTTCAGTGGGTCATCCACCTCTAAGGATGTGCTGAAGAGGTTTATTTTAGGACAGTGGTATCCTAAAGATCTAGTATGGACAGCCTGTAGGAAAAAGTTCCCTGATTTACCTGTGAAAACATGTAATCTTTGTTGTGAATGTCTGCTGTCAGTTTAAAACATAAACTATCTTATCTGCTTAGGTATATGGTTCATAGATTGTTGCTGGCAGCACTGGGAAGAAGAGAGCTGGATGACAGAGATCATTATGGCAACAAGAGACTGGATCTTGCTGGGCCACTCTTGGCTTTCCTGTTCAGAGGGTAACTATCACATACACATTTTCTTTGGACATAATTAATGGTAGAGGCATTGCTAACTCTGTGCTTTTAAATCAAACTAATTCTGTTGTGTCAGAGAGCCAGTCTTGGGCAGCACAGCCTCTATCTGATTATGACTTTTTCACGGAGTGGTTAAGTTTCCTATAATGGTGGCTAGCATTGACTTGTTTTGAAGCATATTTTGTGCATGTTTACAAACAGGTTCATTTGCTTTATTCCCCCCTCTAGCCCTCACCCAGTAGTTACAAATTGCTTCTTTTCAGGAGGCCGGTGATATTTTTCCCAAATAGTCCTGAGTAGGCTGAATTTCACAGCACTGTTTAATCCTGTTTCTTGGTGTCTTTCTATAGAATGTTCAAGAATTTGCTGAAGGAAGTGAGAATATATGCACAGAAGTTCATTGACAGAGGGAAAGATTTCAACTTGGAGTTGGCAATTAAAACAAGAATTATTTCAGATGGTTTGAAATACTCTTTGGCAACTGGAAACTGGGGTGACCAGAAGAAAGCTCATCAGGCCAGAGCAGGAGTATCTCAGGTACAATAAGGGCTTTGTCAGGTTTACAGCTTTTATAGTAAAACTGTTATCATGGAAGAGTTTATCATTGCTTAGCAGCATGCATGTTGTATGTTAAATAGAAATATTCTTAAAAGGAGATTTCCTTAGGTGACAGAGATGAAGATCCAAATAGTTGGGTCAGGTGTGTGGTTTAGGGTTTTTTTGTCATGGTTTGTTTTGGCTATTGCATTCACTGTTAAACAGTTGGTGTAACTCTTGTAAAGATTTTTTTGTTAGATCATCCACTTTCATGTAAATTCCTAGTCCCAGGAAATCTTCCAGGAGGATGGTTTCTTTCCTTTAGTTACTTCCAGTGCTTCACAGGCAGTTAAAAAAACTTGAGTGACATCTTTTAATATAAAAATTTATGTATTCCACAGCAAAGGATGAGGAGCACTGACTTTATTAGCCCAGTGTAGTGCTCAGTTGATCCTCCTTCCTGTAAGGATGGAAACAGGAAAGAGTTGTCAGTTTTTAAATGCCAACACATTTTGTTGTATGTTTGCTTTTTAAATAAACTCACATTTCAGACTGTAAAAATAGATTTTCTTAGATTTTTGAGAAGCTTTGAGTGAAAAGAATGTGAATGCTGATTTGCTCCTAATAACTAAGTGGTCCTAGTTTTCCAAAGTTTGAAAAGACGACTGTCATTGTACTGGCAAACCCTCCCGGGGACAGTGCAGCTTAGAAAGTATCACTTGTTCAGTTCCTTTGATCAGAGTAAGCTGCACAACACAAACCAGCTCTCTGCTGGGATAGAAGTGTGTTCATCATGCTGGGCCTTGCCGTGGTATAAACATGCTCTGGAAACTTCTGCCGTTGCAGCATTAGTTAGGAGCTTGAGATTCTAGGGGTAGTGTAAGATTAGTGGAAGTGAACTAAAAAGTGTAGCTAACAAAAATCAGAGCAATCTTAAGTTCTCTTTAAGCACATCATTTCTGGAGGGCGTTGGTCCTTTGTGCTGGTGTGTCATGATGCCTGTCAGCAACATACTTAAGAAGCTCTGACTGAGTGAACTCCTTCCTACCTGCAGGTGTTGAACCGCCTGACTTTTGCATCCACACTTTCCCACCTGAGACGCCTGAATTCTCCGATCGGGAGAGACGGAAAACTGGCCAAGCCCCGGCAGCTGCACAACACCCTGTGGGGAATGGTTTGCCCTGCTGAGACCCCTGAGGTAATGAAAGCAAGATTTGTGTACTAACTGCCTTTCCCTCATGGTCATTTTGTAGCCATGGCACTTGTGATGACCCCTTGCACTTTTTAAAATAATGCTGACAGAAATATTTAGCTTTGTAGCTAACTCGGTGGTTGAAAGCATGTTTTGTGTCCGGTTCCTTGAGGAGTTAAGTTTAAACTCTTGGATCTTCTTGGAGGAACCTCTTGATTTGAAAACGCACGTTAACTTTGTGTTTCTGCTAGGGTCATGCAGTAGGACTTGTGAAGAACTTAGCCCTGATGGCTTACATTTCTGTGGGGTCTCAGCCATCCCCAATTCTGGAATTCTTGGAAGAGTGGAGTATGGAAAACCTAGAAGAAATCTCGCCAGCAGCAATAGCTGAGTACGTGCAAATGAAACTCTTTAAACAGACTTAAGCTTTTTATCCTGCACAACACTTCAAGGGTTTGGGGTTCTTTGGTGGGGTGGGATTTTTTAAATTATTATTCCTTTGTGTTTCCCCTTTCTAGTGCTACCAAGATCTTTGTTAATGGCTGCTGGGTAGGAATACACAAAGATCCAGAGCAGCTCATGAATACCCTAAGGAAGCTTCGTCGTCAGATGGACATCATTGTGTCAGAGGTATAAATTTTTTACATCTAGAGTTTGGGTGTCCTTTTAGACAAGAGAGGATAATGCCTTGATGCTACTTTGCAAGCTCCAAGTAGCATTATTTGCAAGTCTCTTTCTGAATATATTTTATGTTGGGTTTGTTATGCGTTTTATTTGGGGAGGTTTTTGTATTTGGTGCATTTGATTTTTTTTTTTTTATTATTATTATATGCTTGGTGTAGTGTATGGTTTGTTGTTTGGTTGTGGGGTTGGTTCTTTTAGGGGGGGGTTGTTTGTTTTTAAAGAGGATCCAGTTGAAAAAAAGCAGTGGAAAATCTTCTGAAATGCTTCTGTTTGTAGGAGCATTAATATTTGTTCTGTGCTTCTGATAGTGCCTAGAAAGTCTTTGCTTTAGAGAATTTAGTTATCCTATTTTGTGTTCCATGCTTCTGATTCCAAGCTGAGACTTTGTAGTCACGGGGTGCTGCTCTCTTGCCCAGGTCTCGATGATCAGAGATATTCGGGAGCGAGAAATCCGCATCTACACCGATGCAGGCAGAATTTGTCGGCCCCTTTTAATTGTGGAGAAACAGAAGTTGCTGCTGAAGAAAAGGCACATTGACCAACTGAAGGAACGAGAGTATAACAACTACAGGTGAGATACATTCCTGAAATTCAACTGAAGGTGTCATTTTCCATCTTGGAAGCTGCATGTTCCCTCAGGTTGGAGAGAGGAATGTTTAAAGCTTTGTGCAGCACAAAGATGCTTTCTCTCCCTGGTAGTTTAATCAGTTTTTTTAATCACACTGAGGCAGTGGTAGTAATAATGAGCCAGGGAAGTCCTTGTTCTTGCCACTGCTGAAGAGACCCATTTTAGGTGTTAATTGAGTTACTGGTTGTTCAGTTGGCAGGATCTCGTGGCCAGTGGTGTAGTAGAGTACATTGACACCCTGGAAGAAGAGACAGTGATGCTGGCAATGACTCCAGATGACTTGCAAGAGAAAGGTGTGGCATACTGTTCAACATACACACACTGTGAGATTCACCCATCCATGATCCTGGGAGTGTGTGCATCTATTATCCCTTTCCCTGATCACAACCAGGTCAGTGCACCTCGGCTGACATCCTGCTTTTAAAGCTGATAGAAAACCCACAGGTGTGGGTGTGTAAAGAGCTTTGTGTACATAATTATTGGTCTTCCCTTTGTCCATCTAGTCTCCCAGGAACACGTACCAGTCTGCTATGGGTAAACAGGCTATGGGAGTCTACATCACCAACTTCCATGTCCGTATGGACACGCTGGCACACGTGTTGTATTATCCCCAGAAGCCCCTGGTAACAACACGCTCCATGGAGTACTTGAGGTTCAGAGAGTTACCAGCAGGTGCGTGGTCAGTTCATGGTCATTGAACAAAAATACCACTGTTTTGTTTAAAACACGTCACAAGTGGTGTGCGTAGAGTATCTGAATGTTTAGCAAATGTATGCAATTTAAGAAATAAGTATAGCTTAAGTGTTAGCTTGTAGCTGGACACCTAGACTGCAAAAAATACGTTGGTAGTGTTGCAGCTGAAACTACTTTACCCAAAAAAATCTGCTAAAATCTAACTGAAAAAATGCATTTTCTGTATTGGGGTTTGATAGGTTTTTCACAAGGGGTCACTCTTGACTCTCTTTTCTACCCAGTGTTGCATTTGCTGATACTACATATTTTTGTGTGGGAGATGTAGAGATTTTATCTGAGAAAGGATAGAACAGCTTCACTGTAGAAAGTACAGCCTATTTTGAGTTAAAACAGTGTCTGTCTGGGCATGTGTGCATTCTTCCAAAATATTTTCTCTGCATATTGTAGGCATCAACTCGATTGTAGCCATTGCATCATACACAGGCTATAACCAGGAAGACTCTGTCATCATGAACCGTTCTGCTGTTGACAGAGGCTTTTTCAGGTAAGATCTGAATCTTTCCAACTTGAGAAGTTTTTATTTTTTTTTTCTAATGGGGTTTGAGGGAGCAGCACAATGAAAACAGTGAATGTGTATCTTAGCAAAATACAGGAATGGTTCATCCTCTGTGTAACCTGACTGCTCACTTTGCCTTCCCAGCCTCTTCCATTTTGGTCTTTACTCTGTTTAGGGTCCTTTGTATCACAGTTTAATGGAAAGAGATTTGGACTCTTCCCTGGTGTATTTTCATGTAACTCTTGCCAGTTACATGAACAATGTTGCAGCGTTTTAACATAGTCTGGTCTTTATTAGTGGGACAGTTGCTACCAGTTAGGATTGGAATGTTCCTCTCCGTAGAGGGAACTGCTGTTGGCACAGCTGGTGGCTGATGTGACTTCGTGCATTATAGTATCTGAAAGCATTTTGGTGTGCTGGCAACTGAGGCAGCAAACAAAAGCCCTTAAAAGCCCCAGAAAGAACCTTACATAAATTGAAAGTTTTTCACTGCAGCTCAGTTGTACTGAGTGTGGCACTGCAAGGTAGCAGTAGAAGCCTAAAAAGGTTTGCAAAATGGCAGGCATAAGGAGGAAAGTAATAAAGGAATGATATGCTGAAGATGTGAATAATCATTAGGAATAATAACTAATTCTGAGATGTCAAGCAGACCCAAAAGTCTTTGCAGTTCATCAAAAATTAGCATGTTATCTTAGGTACTTTGGCAGTATTTGCAAAGTGACCATCATAATGCCATCTGAAACGTTTTTGTTTGGTGGGGTGTTTTATTGGGTTTTTTTTCCCCTCCTCAGTGAAGGTTAGATTAACAGGAAATCAGAGGCAAGGTTGTGCAGCATGTGCTGATTATTTGGATTTGGCTATCATTAATAACAGTAGCCATATTATGTGAAAATGAGATCTAGAGATGAGGGAAAATGTTGATGGTTTCACTGGAGAAGACTTTGTAACTTTGTTTCAGATCTGTGTTCTATCGCTCATACAAAGAGCAGGAGTCTAAGAAAGGGTATGACCAAGAGGAAGTTTTTGAAAAGCCCACACGTGAAACTTGCCAAGGTAAGATAAAGGAGTGTACAAAGACTGAGTTTTTAAATTAAGGTTTTGTGGGCAAGGTAGTTAATGTTGAACTGATTCAGTCTTCATTTTGGGACATATTAATACGGACATCTCTCTATTTTATAGCAATTAATTTATCAGCTGAGATATTTGCATTAGATATTTTAGCAGTTGTCTGAAGTTGCAAGCAGACTTGTTGAATTACTGCAACATCAGAGTCAGTATGTTGAAAAATCTGGGAGTCTACTTTTATTTTTCCTTTTTTCCGCCAAGGTATGAGACATGCAATCTATGACAAACTTGATGATGATGGTTTGATAGCCCCTGGGGTACGTGTGTCTGGGGATGATGTCATCATTGGCAAAACAGTCACACTGCCAGAAAATGAAGATGAGCTGGAAAGCACGAACAGGCGCTTCACCAAGAGAGACTGCAGCACCTTCCTGCGCACCAGTGAGACTGGGATTGTAGATCAGGTCATGGTAACCCTGAACCAGGAAGGATACAAGTTCTGCAAGATTAGGGTGAGCACTGACATTTGTGCTTTGTGCTTTTAAGAATCTTTGGTCTGTATTTAAGCTACCAATTGCATGTTTTCTTGTGGCTTACAGGTACGTTCTGTTAGAATTCCACAAATTGGAGATAAATTCGCTAGCAGACACGGTCAGAAAGGAACCTGTGGTATCCAGTACAGGCAAGAGGTAGTCATTTATTTTTTTTTCTTCTGGAGATTTTACCTGTGATGATCTTAGCATTGGAACTGTCTTAAATGAATTGTCGGTGGAATATCTACTCCTGTGCAACATGTTGACATAAATGTGGATAAAATATTTTTTGAAGAGGACACAGCTGCTTCTTACATACTTAAATGCCTTTGAAATGCTTTAAAAGACTTAATTTGGATCCAGGCACGTACTTTTCCTAAACATGATGTTCTGGAAGAACTGACTGTGTGTTTCCCTGCTCTAGGATATGCCCTTCACGTGTGAAGGCATCACACCTGATATCATTATCAACCCCCATGCCATCCCTTCTCGCATGACCATTGGTCACTTGATTGAGTGTCTTCAGGGCAAGGTAAGAACAGTCTTCTATACTGCACGTCTGAGCAATATGAATTTAAATTTGGTGGGGGTTGTTGTTTGCTTTGAGCTTTTTTTTTTTCTATAAAGATAAATACTATCTAGTAGGTGTTAATTCACTTAAAAATGATTGTTCTCCAGTTACTTGATAACAAAATGAGGTTTCTTAGGGAAGATGTACAGTCCTGGAAATTTTATCCAGCAGGTCAGGCCCTACCTACAGTGTGCTCTCTCCTGTGTTGCTTTTATTCCAGACATTTTCCCCTGACCTAGAAAAAGGAGCAGCAAAATTGTTTATAGTGTGTATTTTTTAAAATATGTGGCAGATAAACAAAGTGAGATAGGGTACTACCATTGGCATGGAATCTCAAATTCCAGTATTAAGAGTTACAACTGTTTGAAACAGCTGAATATGGTCTAAATAGTCCTTCAGAAACCTGACAAACTTTTCTAAATGTCTTCTCTGTAGGTGTCTGCGAACAAGGGAGAAATTGGTGATGCTACACCTTTTAATGATGCTGTCAACGTGCAAAAGATTTCAAATCTTTTATCAGATTATGGCTATCATCTAAGAGGAAATGAGGTATAATCAAAACATCAATTCACTGTAATTTTTTTAATATACATGTGATGGGTAGTAGGGCTTATGACTGCATTAACTTCTTCAGGTCCTCTACAATGGCTTCACTGGTCGAAAAATCACATCCCAGATCTTTATTGGTCCTACCTATTACCAGCGTTTGAAGCACATGGTGGATGACAAAATCCATTCTCGTGCAAGAGGGCCAATCCAGATCCTTAACAGACAGCCCATGGAAGGCAGATCTCGGTAAGGGTCCGTGGCAGTTTCTGTATGGTGTTTTGTTTTTCTTTCAAGTTTGTAGCCCTGAACAATTAGTTGCTTCAGCTTTGCAGCTAGAACTTAGCTCATCCCAAACAGCCACCCATTTTTTCATGTGTTTGGCTTAAGACCATGTACTGGGTGCAGGTGCCAAGGTTTTGGTAGCAGAAGCCGCTGTTGGGGTGGCCTGTCTGAGAAGGGACCAGGGCTTGCCCTGTGCTGGACACAGCCACTTACAGCTGGCCCTGGCAGCCCCTCTCCTGGCCAGAGCTGAGCCCAGCAGTGGTGCTGGTGGCACCTCTGTGGGATTATATTTAGGAAAGGGTAAAAAATGCTGTGTAGCAACTGTGAGAGAGGAGTGAGGAAATGCGACAGAAACTGCCCTGCAGCCTGTGGAAAGCCCACGCTGGAGCAGGCTCCTGGTAGGAGGTATATGTGGGGGACCCCTGCTGCTGCAATCTGTTCCTGAAGGATTGTACCCCATGGGAAGGGCACATGTTGGAACAGCTTGTGAAGGACTATCCCATGGGAGGGACCACATGCTGGAGCAGGAAAAAACTGTGAGGAGAAAGGAGCAGCTGAGAGGAACTGTGGTGCACTGACTGCAAGCCCCATTCTCCCTGTCATCACAGGGAGGGGAGGAAGGAGTTGGGGATGAAGGATTGAAGTAAGCCTGGGAAGAAGGTTGGGGAGGTGATCTTTCTAGCTTTGTGTTTGTTTCTTATCATCCTACTCCATTTTTAATGGGTGATAAACTCATTTTCCCCATGTGGAGTCTGTTTTGCCTGTGATAGGAATTGATAAGCAATATCCCTTGTTTGATCTCCACTCATGAGCTTTTCCATCTTACTTTCTTCCCATTCCTGTCGACATGGTGGGGATCAGAGAGCTGCTTGGTGGGCATCTGGCAGACAGCCAAGATTTAACCCACCACAGATAAGCAGAGGATGACTTAATTGTACATTTCATTTTGCTGTGTGGTTGTGCTGTGGCTGTCAGACACCTGCTGTAGAAATGCTCAGCAGCAGTTATAAATTACTGTTTTCACAGTTTTATTCTGAGGTGTTAGAGGAAAATTAATGCACAGCTTTCCTCCTGCCTTGCAAGGTCGTTCCACCAACAAGAACTGATTATTTTGCCAATGAACTCAAAATTTGGTTTTTGTCTTCCTTTTAGTGATGGTGGCCTTCGCTTTGGAGAAATGGAACGAGATTGCCAGATTGCTCATGGAGCAGCCCAGTTCTTGAGAGAAAGGTTGTTTGAAGCTTCAGACCCATACCAAGTCCATGTGTGTAACCTCTGTGGAATCATGGCAATTGCAAACACGAGGACTCACACCTACGAATGCCGCGGATGCCGTAATAAAACTCAGGTACGTGTGGTTTTCATCAGCCATTGTTTCTCCTTGTGGGCAAGAGGAAATGCCACTTGAGTGAAGCAGGAGGATAGGGAAGTAAATATTTAAAGAAGCACCAGAACAATTGCTATTTTAGTTTCATAACTGTTTTAAGTGTTTATAGCGTTGTAGTCAATTTAGATGCTTCCTTAATAATTTTATAGTGTTGGCTTGTCACTTGGCAGGAAGTGCTGTTCAAGTATTGTACAGTGCAGAGTTTTCAGAGACTTTAAACGCTCGAGAGCTTATTTTTAGAAGTAAAACTCAGAATCACAGGAATTTAGAGGCATCGCCCTTGTGACTGCCCCATGAAGATATTTATGCTCACAGAGCTGGGTCCCCACGGGAGGTCTTTTGTGTTGCACTTCGGTGGGTTTTTTTAATTTAATAAAAGCTCTGCAGTGCATGGTTGGTTACCAGAAGTATGTCAAGGGACAGTGGTGGCAGAGATAAGAATAGTTGCCTTGAACAGGCTTGGTTTTGTGCCAGGGACTGACTGCTGCAACTCTTAACACGGCACTGGGGTTACAAAGTGATGTGTGCTGGAAACCTTACCTGCATTTAGGCACACTCTGCTATGCACATGTTGTGTGTTAAATGGCTCTTGTTTAGGATCAGATGCCTTGGCTGCACTTTTACATTAAAAATGTGTCCCGGAGAGCTGCTGTGTAGCCCCTGCAGACAGTCTCAGCTTCCTTCTTGCTTTAGTACTGTCTGTGAGCAATTCTTGTTAAATGCTCTCATGCATAACTCCAGATTTGCTTTTAAGCCAAATACTCAACAAGTAATTTGTGTAGAGGATGGTGGAAGTTGGTGCTCTGTGAGTGTTTACCACAAGACTTTTGGACTCTCTTTCCAGATATCTTTGGTTCGAATGCCCTATGCCTGCAAACTCCTCTTCCAGGAACTGATGTCTATGAGTATTGCACCTCGTATGATGAGTGTTTAGTCTTTAAAAGGGCTATTTTTTTTTTTAATTAGGAGACTGAAGTGCTCAGGTTTTGTCTCATTTTGTGGTGTACGTTGCATTCAAAATTACAGTTTTACTCATCTGCTGTGTGCTGTTCAAAAGCATGTTTATTTCCTGTAAATAGGATTAAAATTTGTAATCAAACTTGTGAATCTGTTTGTGTATCTGTGAAAGAAGTGTGCAAGCAAATTGGGACTCACAGAAAAAGGGAGTTAAGAGGGAATGATTAGTCAGCTAGAAAAAGCCAGAGCTTGCAGCTTTCCAAAATACTAACTTAAAACTGTGCGTAAGTGAAAGTCCTCACATCACAGCTCTGCACCATCATCTGTGGAAAAACAAAAACATGTTACACTCTGTCCTGTTCCAACGGGGAATATCGCAACTTTGGCAGTAGCTTTGGGATCTCTTGGCTGAGGGTGAGACCTGACCCCTCCTTCCTTCCTGCCTTCTTTCCATCCCTCCCTGCTGCAGGGGGGTGATAATAGACATGTTTTTCTGGGCTGAGATCACCTGGACATGGCACAGAGACTCTCGCAGTGTGAGATGATGATGTCCGACAGTCTGTTTCATTAACCTCATCAATTTCTTTTAAACTGGCAGTCTACCTTTACTTATCACTTAGCTCCAGCTGCCTTAGAGCTTTCCTGCAGCTGAAAAGAACCAGCTGTAACATGTGCTGGGCGTGTGTAAGATACAAACTGAGGCACTATGTACAGTACTGCAACCTCGCAGCAGTTACTGTGAGAGAAGGAGTGAACATTTTCTCTTCTGGGTTATAAGCGTGCTGTTCATGGCACAACTCAATAAAACTCAATTTCACTCACATCCATAAATAAGATGTTTGAAAAGGGATTAGAGACTACCTAAAAACCATTAGCAAAGTTCCTATGCATGATACATGGATTCTTTGTAAGCTCTCATTTCAATGCCAGGTGCTGTTAATGTTCTTCTAAGGGAAGTATTTCAGCTCTTCACAGACATAAGGATACAAAAAGTCAAGACTCTATAGTTTGGATAAAGCCAGCTGGGATTAAAACTAAGGATTATGTCCAAAAGGGGATTTGGGCAGCACAGTATTCTCTAGCTGGATGCTTTGTTCCCCGTGCCTCTGCCTCTAGCAGGGTTACAGTTACTGTTCTGGCTATCCAGATTTATTCCTAAGCTTATCATGTGGCTGTGGTACATCCTCTGCAGCTGGGATGAGGGTGGCTGGTTTGCCACCAGCTTTGCACACAGCCTAGCAAAGAGGATGTCCTGTGGCAAATCTCTGAGGCTGACATTCCAGCATGCAGAGAACATGGGAAGAACTGGAATGTCTGTTGTGCCAATACTGCTCCCAGGAGAGAGGAGCACATTTGAAAGCATCCAGACAACATGAAAGGATGATACAAATGTAGGGCTGGAAGCCCACTGAAAGTTACTCTATAAAAAACTCAGAAGGTGTTTCTTAATTTTAATTTGGTATTTCCAGTACTTCACAGCACTTGGGGGGTTATTTAACAATCCTTGAGAACTCTAGCAGCTAAGATTTGCTGGAATGTTTTGTCAAATGCAAAAAACTGCATGTCAAAGTGGTATTTCTAGTGTGGGGGGGGATGTTGTTGGCTTGGGGTTTTTTTAGAAAGCTTTAAACAGAGGTGGCCCTTTTGTATCAAATAACAATAAACTGTTAGGGGTGAGAGCTGCTGAGTGTTCAGCCACACTTACCAACCTTTGGTCAGGGCTATTTCATGCAGAGTTTCCACAACGTGGATTTTTGCAGAAGCTGTTGCCTCTCCTTTGGCATTTGATGCGTGGCACTCATATTCCCCAGCATCCTCTTTGCTCAGAGGAGATATCTAAGGGAAGAAACACAATCCGGTCCCCCAGTGAGCATCTTGTGCAGAGATAGAGGTGATGCTGTTTTCAGGTATCTTACACAGCTTCTTTGTGTCAAACCCTGTATCCCCCCTCTGCTTTTGCAAGTGGTGTGCACACTTCTGCTGCATGCTAGACAGAGGAAGGGCTGGAGCCAGCAGCCACCCTTATCCTTCATCCCTAACTCACACAGGCTGTTTTCCTCTAAATGCCCTGTCTGTTGCCATGTGTCTCCTGTCCTGTTCTTTGTTCAGGAGCAGTTTGCTAGCTGCACTCTGCTATCTGTGCAGCTCTGTGCATACACAGAGTACTTACCAGCACCCAGCCAGTCACTTCGTGTTTCTCAGGGCCCCCGCGGGTCTGGATAGCCAAGTTCTCCCGGTCCCCAGGCAGAAGCTCCATCCTCTGGACACCATACTGTCCTCGAATTATCTAAACAGAAGGGCAGGAATGGGTAAAAACTTTGGGGCTTACTTGTGCTGGAACTGTATGCTGAACCTTACCTGCACACAGATCAATATTAGTTATACATGAATGTGTTTTGTGCAGCAGCAGCAGCATTTCCTAGTGTCAGCGTTTCACCTTATCCTCCGTGTAGTGCAGCCCCACTACCCCAGTGCCTCAGCCCTGAGGCCGTGTTCCCCTCGCCCCAGCAGCAACACACAGAGTGGCACAGTTTTCTGGTATGGATGGTGCTGGGCAGTGGGGTGTGCCAAGATGCCTTGTGCTGATCTGGCCTCGCAGAACTCATGTGTGTGTTCCCAAGGGTGTGTTCAGCACCGCATGTTTCTGCGGCAGCAAGAAACAGGAGGCAGTCCCTCCTGGTAGGCACAGCATCAATGGGAAAGCAGCACTGCAGCCATTCCCCAGAGTCTGAGCCCAGAGCACAGCACGAGATAAGTGGTGCTCAGCCCTTGTTACCACCAGGTCAAGCAGTCTCTCAGCCATGAGGAAGAGGCATGAAAAGCAGAGCAGCACTGACAGTCAGTGTAAACTCAGCGTCTCCTCATAAACAAGCAGAACACGCTGCCTGAGTCAACAAGCCCATATTGTATGCTCACCTGACAGTCTGCTCTTGAACCCCTACAAATAAAGCCTGCTGTCTTACAGCAAATTTTGGGCCAGTCTAGTTTTTTTATCCATAGTATCCTTAAGTAGTAATGTTTCAGCTTAATTTTAAGACCCTTCACAAGTGTGCACAAACCTGTGGCACTTGAGGAGGCTGCAGGGGCCATGCAGTGGCTCTCAGCCCTACGGCCAGGATCTTCTCCACTCAACATTGGCCCCCGTCCTAAGCCAGATGTTACCAGTGCTGCCAAAATCAACATGCTGCTGGCTACTGGAGCTAAATGACTGCCCCATGTGGTTCCTGTTCCCGACGTGGGCGATGTCTAGCCACCTCAGAGTCACTGCTGCCAGCAGGGTGAAGGTGAAAGCAGGTCAAGGGACATTCCCTACATGCTCCGAATACCAGGCGCTACCAAAAGAAACACACGTCCTGTCCTGGCTCTGGATCAACAAGAGTTTATTTTCTAAATAATGTCTAAAAACTAAGCAAAGCCAGATGTTTGGGGGTGGACAGAACTGCAGAGATGAGAGAACTCATCAAAGAGGTGTGCTTCTACAGAGGGATCTGCTGTGGCCTTTGTGCTTACCAGGCAGTTTCAGCCACCTCAGGTTTGCTGTGCTGTAAGAGCTCCTAGCAGGGCCCTTACCTTGTTCCAGATGAGGACAGGGGTTGGGATGCCAATGACTTCACAGCTCAGGTAGATTTGTGCTCCTGTCACATTCCAGATGTCCTTAGGAGGAGTCACGATGGAGGGTCCTGCAAAAAGAGAGGAAAGCTTTTAAGTCCCAGGTGACTGCAAGCCTGTCTCCATGCTAAGCCTTTTAGTGAGGGCCAGTCACGTCTGATGGGTTTTGAGGATGAGATGAAGGTGATCCCTGCTAGGAGCAAAGTTCACTGGACCGATCCCACATCACAGCACTTCTCTCTCCAAAGTGACACACACATCCAGCCTTGAGCTATCCAGACTGATGGGCCCTTGCCCCAGATGAAAACTCAAGTGTTGAGCTGTTCAGATGATGAGTCCTCCTCCTTGCAAGACTGAGGTTGGAGGTAAAATACTGTTTGTATTCTGTTATCTCAGGGGCTGAGCAGAACTCTACCAGCTGCTGGCTCTGCTTACTATGAAGTCACCAAGTCAGCTGGCATGGAGAAAAGGACCCCCAGGAGACAGGGTGCATCCCACTCACTCTATCATGCCATGGAGAGCTTGGCCAGCTTGGCAGCATCCTTTCTCCCAGCGCGATTTCAATCCTACGGCAGTGGGCTAGCAGAATTCAGTGTTATGCTCTTCCTGTTTTACCTGTGTGCAATGCTCAGCCAAAGAAGGCTGGCTGGATGGTGGCAGAGCTCTCCACGGGGGAGATCTGGGAAGGGAGTAGGTGAATGCAGAGCTCCGTTTTTCTCCAGAGAGCTCCAGTTCCTGGTTAGAGAGTTGCTTCTAAAGCAGATCAGAGCTGGGTTGTTTTGCAGATCTGGCTAGAGATGTTTACCCCTCAGGCTGGGAAATGCTGGAGACGTAACCCATATCCCAGGAAGGGAAGAAAGCCCTTTTCTGTTCAATCCTCTTTTGCAAGGCTGTTTTGCAAAATGCAGCTATTAACTCCCAGCAATAGGAAGTGCAGACCAAAGGAGCACAGAGTGTTTATTTCCAGTTATTGATAGCCTTAAGAACACAACAAACTGCTTTCCCCCTTCTGTTCTGAAGATGCAGGCAGCAACAGGAAACTAAGGCTCCCATTACACTCCATCAGGAGAAGGCATTTTCTATGCAGACAGATACTCCAGAGCCAGCCTGTCGGAAGCTCCTGGGTATACTGGCTCAAGACCACAGCTCATTCCCAGCCCTGTCAAAGAGGGGCAGATCTGGGTCCTGATGCTCCTTATAGGGTCCTGAATCTGCACTGATTGCAGCCCTGCATGTGCACTCCACCCTGCAGCCCTGTTGCAGACAGTGGAGTGCAGGTTTCAAGTGCATCCCACTGCACCATATTCCAGCAGAAAGCTGGTGTCTTTTTCCTCCTCAGGATCTTCGGGCAGATCCACCTTGGTTATCACCAGCCCAGAGGGTATCAGCCATCCTTCTATTTTAGCCCAAGAGATGCTGAGGTGGTTCCCTGCTCCCAAGCAGCTGGTGCAAACTCAGAGAAGTGTTTGCTCTCCTCTTTCGAGAGATTTCTCTGTCCAGCAATGACTGTACACAGCCTGCTGGTGGGAAGCTGCTGAGACCAGGGGTGGCTGCACTCAACATTCTCTGTTAGAGAAGCATCCCAGTTCTGAGTTTAACAGGAGGCAGCTGTGACGAAGCAGAGACATTTTACGTGTAGCCCCGGGCGATGGTTGAAACCACACCTAATAGTCAGCTCGGGCTGGTTTCCTGGCGGACACCACAACCCAGGTGCTCCTCATCTGCACAGAGCTGAGTCTCTCAGCTGAGAAAAGCATTTAAGCAGCTTTTCAACACTCTGCTGAAGGTTTTCCCCCTGAGTACCCCACAGTGGCCAGCCCAGGACATTGCCATGCCCAGGACGGGGTCACGTCAGGTCACGCACTCTGCTCCCCTTACCCAGTGCAGCATTTCCTGCACAGCCCAGCTGTTCTTTTTCTGGTGTCCCTTAAACAATAGGGATAATAGGGCGCTTGGAAGCCCTGATGGGACACAATGTCCACAGACAGCAGAGCTCAACCCCATGCTCTGTGAGGACCTCCAGCTGATACACACCCAGCAGAGCCTGCTGCTGCTGCTGCTGCCTTCTGCTCCAGCCCTCCACATGCAAAGTGCCCTCCCTAGAGCAGAGCTTGGGGCCTGTCCCCAGCTGGCAGGGCTATGTCTGCTCCCGTATGACACCATCCTCTCTATCACTGGGGTTCTTCATGAGGCAGGAAATCACAACTGGCCCCAATGATCCCCATTTCTCACCACAGAAAAGGAGCGATCCTGACTCTTACATTAAAAGCTAGGTGGATTTTAATGTACTGTTACGCTCCTCCAGGATCTGGCTCAATTCTCCTCTGGCTGGGAACTGGCAGCATTCAGCACAGCACTAAATCCACTGCCTGAGGTGTTTCAGTTTTGGTTGCTGCTGAGTTTCCCCCTGTGCCAAGGGTTCAGACACCCACTTGCCCACAGGTGTTTGTTCACCCTGCCAGGACAAACAGGTCACATCATGATTTTTCAGCAGCAACTGCTGTCAGGGGAAAAGATACAAGGAATTTCTACCCACCTCCTGGGTGAGGAGAAACTGTTTATCTTCTTGGACAGGGGAATTGCCTGCACAGCTTCACAGCAAAGCCCTGTCTGGCTTGGCACAGCACAGTGAGAGCTTGGCTGTTATAAGCTAGTCCTGAGCTCGGGATGTACATCCTGATCCAACCAGGCAGAACATGACGTTCTGCATTTGGCTGCAAAATGTGCTGGAAGCATCCACAGGCCTCTGCCTGTATCTGACACAGCTCTCAGGCCAGGAGGGAATACACATCCTGAGAGATGCAACAAGTGTCACGGGAAAAGTCACTGTGCTCTCTCTGGACAATTGACTTAAATTCATACAGCCAAAGCTCTAGAGCTGGGCTTCCTCTGCCACTAAAAATAAATGAGAAAGGCCAAGAAGTCAGCAGATTTAAAGTCATATCATGACTGGCGACAGCAGTAGCTAAACTCACCACAGTGAGCTGACACCCAGGTGCATGACAGTCACCCTGCTTACTGCCTGTGCTGGTCCCACTCATGCTCCCTCCCACAGTCCCCCAAAGTGGACAGAGATGGACAGATGACATGGCAACCTGACACAACAGGAGGGGCAGGGGATGGCTGAACTTCGCACACACTTCAGAAGATGTGAGGACATTCCCTCCTCCAAGTGCCCCTCTTGCTTCAGGAGTTCTTGTGAAGGGAGCACAGCCAGGACTGGAAACAAGCCCACCTTGTACAGAGCAGATGTCTTGATTCCTGCCAGCAAGGAGCACCCCCGCCATCATCCTACAGCCTGCACCTCGGAGGCCTTGCTGCTCTACTGCCAGCACTGCCCACAGAGGGGATGGCTTCTCCCTCAGCTTCCTTCGGGCTGAGGACCTGAGGGCTGCACCTGCTGATAAAAATGGTCACCACCATCAAGGAGGCTGAGTGCTCCCCACTGTCCCGCAGGGCCCGTGCCGGGGACACCGAGGAGGTACAGATGCTCCCTGACTGCGCAGGAGCTCCTTGACCAAGATGACAGCCCAGGCTGTTGATGGAGATCAGATGCTCTCCACAGGCACTTCAGGCATTTCCTCTGTGCTCAGCCCATTGTTTGTAAAACAAATAGCTCTCCCTGGCCCAGGAAGGGGCTTTTTACAGAGCCCCAGAGCTCATTCACCCTGGGAGAGAGAGCCTGAAAACACAGGGACTACTTTTTCTGCGGCTTGCGGGGAGCTGACAGTCTGTGTTATGTCAAAAATAGCAGCTGGAAAGGAGTTCCCATTGTTGTATGTAGTTGCTTTTCTGCCACAGCAATGCACACAGCAGAGCCCGTGACGTCCTCGATGAGGATATTATTTGGCATCTGTTCCTGACACCCCTCCTACAGCAGGCACCCCTTCTCTGCTCAGCCACAGCTTGCAGAGACCAGGCGTCTCCCAGCCCACCCACCTGCCCCTCACTGATCCCTGGATGGTCAATCACAGCTCAGGGTTAGCTGGTCCTCACCAATCTTCCCTTGGTGTCCACACACACTCTCAAATAAAAAAACCACACACCAAGCAGAGCAGTAACTTTTTTGCTAAAACCAAGGGGCCTACAGGTATGTGACTAAAGGCAAAAATCAGCTGGACATGAAGCACTGTGGGCTATGTCCTGGTGCTTGGGAGTGCGTGGAAGCCCAGACCACGAACACACGAAGCCATGCACTGCACGCTGAAGCTCATGTGGGTGTCAGCTTGGCTCCCAGCCAGCCCTCCTGCGCACTGCGCTGCCCTGCCACAGCCCCAGGTCACACACAGGCTGGGAACACTCCCCGAGAGAACAAACCCAAGCAAAAGCTAAACATTGTTCACTCTCACAAGCTATTGCAAGTCTGAAAATAAATCCACTCCAGTCTCCTAAGTTGCTGGTAAAGTACTTTCCCTTCAAAATTACTTTATATGGAAAAAAGGGAAACCTTCCATAAGCAACATCTAGTCATTTTAGCTGGCATGGCCACATCTGCTCCCTCCCAGGTCAGTGCCCTGTAAGAGGCAGCAGCAGATGGGAAGTTCCAGCAGCTCCTGGCCTTCCCCACTCCCAAAGCTGCCTGCTGCTTTCTGGCAGATTTACAAGCTCCCTCGTTTACCTTCTTCTGAAGGCATTTCTCTTCCTCCTGTAATCTGTCTTTGAAGAGGCTAAGGAGTTACAGAAGGAAGCTCCAAGACATCCACACGAAAGCGGATCTGTGTCTGTTTGAATGCTCCCCCTCAGACTTCAGCAGGCCCTGGAAAGGCTGCAAACACGAACATGCCCCAAGCCCTGAGACCTGAGACTGAGTCAGCGTGAGGAGGGGCCCTGGGCCACCATCATTCTGCCATGGATCAGCTCCTGCTTTCCACACCCCTGGGCTCTGTGTGGTGCACACCACTGCCACTAGAAATCCCAGCCCTGCTGGTTTACCATGGTTTGGGAACGCTGCCTTCAGAGACCTTGTGCCTGACCTTCACATCATAGAATCATGGAACGGTGTGGGTTGAAAGGGACCTTAAAGATCATCTACTTCCATGAGCTAAAGCCTGGAAAGAATGTGAAAAGCTTGCAGTGGGAAACACAGAAACAAGGCATGGCAGCATTTATGCATGGAAAAGCAAGCAGGGCTTTCAAAAATCCGACCTGATTAGACTTGTTACGTGGTAATCTCCTATTTAGTTCTAACCTCAGTCAACCTCAGCCCAACAAAGGATTAAACACTTTTTTTTAAACACAGCATGCCTTTCCAGCAACAGAAAAAACAAACATGGGGTGGAATTTGCTGATCAGTAATCATTCCTTCCTAGTCAATTTGGGTATGCTGTGATGATTGAGAATGAAGACACAGGTGAAATACAGGATCCTCTGGGGCAGTGAAGGTTTTGCATAATCCTTGGGATACTGTTGCTCTCTAGGGCTCTGATAAGTAATATATTAAACAACTTCCATGGTAGATTTTAGCACAGTAACCATAAAAACTCAAGCTCCAATGAACCAAAACCTTTTCAAATAATGAAATGCCTTTTAGGGAGGAATTTATGACCTATGCTACAACAGTGGAAGCCCCCAAAGTTACACATGAATTTTAAATTACCAGTATTTTTGAACAGTGAGAGCAATGAACAGCAGTGTTCAGGAGTCGGTCATGAAACACAATGCAGTCCAGGAAGGTTGGACATGTTTTAAAAAGGGAATTGTTAAATATTCAAGAGCAGACTGTCCCCAAGTGTAGAAAGACCAGGGAAAAAGGCCAGCCTCATTAAACAGAGAACTTAGGCTGGAATTTGGGGAAAAAAAAGGAGAATCCATCATCTTTGGAAGAAGGGTCAGGTAACGTGAGAGGACTATAAGGATGTCATAAGGTAGGGAGAAAATAAGAAGGGCCAAAGCCCAAATAGAATTTGATTTGGCTGCTACAGTTAAAGACAACAAAAAAAGTTTCTACAAATATATTGGTAGCAAAAGGAAAGTCAAGGAGCGTCTCCATCATTTGTTGAAGGCAGAGGGTAGTGTAGTGACAGGGGATGAGAAAAAGGCAGAGGCACTTAATGCCTTCTTTGTCTTAAATATCAAGACCAGTTGTCCTCAGGATACCCAGCTCCCAGAGTTGGAAGCTGGTGATGGGGAGATGAGGGAAGCCCCCATAATCCATGAGGAAATGATTAGTGGCCTGCTGTGCCAATTAGACACTCACAAGTCTGTGGATCCTGATGGGATCCACCCCAGAGTGCTCTGCACAGACTCTCAGCATGCAGCACAAAAATTCTGGCAGGATCCACCTACAAATGCAACATTTTCCTTTGCAGTGGAAGACAGCAGGTAGCAGGCCACTGCTGCAAGACCCCCACTCCCACCTGATGAAGAAACTCAAACCAGATTCCCAGGAGAATCAGGGAACTAGGTTCATTTCCAACCACAGATGACTTAGCAAAAACTTTTCTAAATCTTTCCCCAACAAAGACAAAACCACTCATAAAATGTATATATTCTTCTAAGTCCCTTAAAATCCAGAAAAGGAAAAAAGGGAGGAAAGAACTAAAGCAATCTGAGGCTCTTGTTAACAAATCTAGAAGAATTTCTTGCAAAATGTGCCTGGCTATGGACTATGTTTTGTGGTGTCTAGAGCTGGGAGCCTTTGTACTTAAGGCAGCTGTATCAGGAGAAGACGAGTTAATCTCAGTGATAACAGCAGTCTGCCATTTCCCACAAGTTTTTTTCCCAAACCTCTGCTCTACTCTGGTAGTGGATTAAAAAAATAAAACAAACCACCCTCAAAACTAAGACATTTCTAGCAAAGCCTCAACAGCTGAATTTGGATGGAATGAGCCAACAGATGTGATTATGTTTCTTGTTTTGAAGTTGACCTGTGGGAACTTGGCACTTCTTTGTTTGCAGCACAGATGAACCTTTATGGAACAGTGGAGCATCAGCAAAGCAAAACCACTGATGGGGTAAATTGGCAGGAATTTGGGGGGGGCAATGTATTTGCCCTTGGGACTGCCAGTCTCCACAAGATCCTGGCAGTCACAATCCTGTGTCCATCAGCCTGTTTTTTTAAACCCTGTGGACAGCCAAGAAACCTTGCACCCACCTTCTCCTGAGCCCCAGAGCTGGTGTGTGGCACCTTAGCAAAAAAACCCTTCCACGAGGGATGCTGTTCTGGGCTTCTGGGAAGCCAAAATGATACCTCTCTGTGGGAACAGCACAGCTCTAGTGACTGGGATCGCTTTGCTGGTGAGATTTAGACAAGTTTAATGCTGGTTACAGTCAGCTGCAAAAGAGTCTCTCCTGGTTCTGCTGTTCATCTGTAGCCTGTGGGAGGGATCCTGTGAGCCCTCATCATCACGAGGAAAAGCCCTGCGTGTTCCCAGTGCTGGGAAAACACTTTCATGGAGCCACAAAGTTTTAAACCACATTCAGATGAATAGAAATAAAGCAGACTGCTCGGCAAGCCAGCAAATTTACCCTTCACACATAGAGGCCCTGAGTTTCTACCCCCAGGAGGTCTTTGTAGGTAGGTACAAAGCAGCACCAGTTCCTTGGAGAGTGAAACACTGTCCTCTGAAGTCTGCTGTGAGCTGCTTTGTGGTACTCTGCATTTGGGCAAGAACAGGAGTTTGGCTTCCACCAAGAGAGAAGTGAGCATAACACAAAGGCAAAGCCTTGACTGACAACAGCAAAACAACCTGGAGACCCCAGCCCTGTTGGAACAAGCATTAGGGACTTCAAACCATACAATGAGGCAACTTTGGCAGTATTTGCAGCAGTCACCTCTCAAAGCAGGTATTTGCTGGTAGCTAATGATAAGAAAGACTCAGGGGTATTTGTCCTTTCCTGCACTGGTTAGGCAACAAGTCGGTGCCTGGTATTTTTCAGCTCAGACATCATCATCAGAAATCCTGATCGCGCTTTTTTTTTATGGGGGTTGGTGCTTTGAGGTTGTTTTTCTGCCTGGCTTGAGCTGAGCCATGCAACCCTAATTCTTTATGCCAGCTGGCTTTGCACTGCAGTGGGTACCACAGTCCTCCTGCCCCAGGTCCTAACTGGCTGCAAACAGCCTCAGTGTGTGCACTGCAAATTGAATTTCAGCCTACATTCCTGAAGCCACCAACTCCTTAAGAGGCTCTTCTGAACATCTGTGCACAGCTGTGTGACAGCAGTGACAGAGGGCAGCTCCCCAGCTGTCAGAGCAGCCTCCCCTCCTGCCAAGGGGGCCACCAGAGGAGGCACTCCAGACTGCCTGTACCTGCCCCACCAGCAGGCTTCTGCTTTGTGTCTGGACCTGCCCTGCCTGCAAGACCTGGCAGCAGACCTGAGCTGCATTTTCATGGGCAGAGAGCAAACAGACAATCCATTTAAAGGCAGTGCTGGAAAGCAGATGGAAAACTTCACAGCATCCGCCTCCTGCATCCTCAGTACTGTGATTAGCCACAAAGAGGCTGCTGGGACACACAGGTAGAGATGGGATGTGGGCAGTGGTGCCCTGAGAGAGAGAGCAGGGCAAACCCGTGGCCAGCTGTGAGTGCAAGTATGAGGGCAAAGCAGGAGCCCAGCCAGTAGGGTGAACCATGGCATCACTGCCTGCTCCCCAGAGCAAAGAGACAGGCAGCTTTTTCTCCTGGCACAGCACCAAGGGCAGCGAGGCAGCTTCAAGGAGTTGGCAATCAAGTAGGATGCCTTTTTCCAGACATCCCCAACAGTTCTGCCCACATAAAACCCACTCCAGAAAGGACCAGCTGGATCCCTCCATCTGCCAAGTGCAGGTAGAGCAAGGGTTATTTCCGTCCTTTCAAACTCTTCTCAACTGTGTCTTCCTTTGCCCTCCAGCAGGAAGTTTTGGCTGCAGCAGAAATACCTTTTTCTGCATGGCTTCATGATTTCTGTACAAATCACAGACATCACATCTGAGAGGTCTGGGAAACAATCAAGGACAAGGTCAAGGCAAATTCTGCAGGGCTGAGAACGTGCTCATTCCTGTTGCTATTTAATACCAAAGAAAGATCCAACAGGATGTGCAAAACAAGCCTTCCCCCTCCAGCTCTACTTGAACAAAAAAAAAAACAACAAAAAGAAATCCCAAGAGCAGTCAAACACAGTTAGGACCCACTGCTGGAACCATGTGTTTCTGGATCTCTTCTCAGATATCCTCTTGAAAGGCTGCTCACTCTTGGACTGAAAGGATGTGGTCCTTATAGCCCAGCGAGGGCATGCAGACACCTCAGAGCCCATCTGCCACAAACAGGAAGCCCAAGGGCCCTGTCACCCAAGGACTTCTTTCTGTGCAAAAACTGTCACACAAATGACTGATCCTGCCTGTTTGTGGTCTCCCTGTGCTGGATCCCACCCTAGACAGTGCCTTAAGGAGATCGCATCTGTTTGGGGTGGGAAATGGCAAAAGCCAGAACTTCCACTATTTGACTACCACAGTATTCAGGTCCTTCTAGAAACCTAGAAAGGTGTGGTCTCCTATATGGAAAGATACTGGAAAAGGCTCTATGCTGTGAGGCTGATAGGAGGGATGTTCTCTCCTGTCAGTGTTGCAAAATCCATGTGGAGATTACAACTCCCCGCCCTTCCCACCCAATACTCCTAACTGCCGGGAGGCCCTAAGGGATACAGAAATACTTCCAGATGTCTAGCACAGTAGTGGGATGAATCCCTGCCTCTGCTGCAAGCCACAGAGCAGTGCATATCGCCAGAAGGTCCACGGCACAAGGAAGGTTCATGCAGCTGAGGGAAATCTCTGAAGGGTCAGTGGTGACACCACTGCAGAGCAGCCCACGTCCATCCTGCTCCCTTCCCTGAGATGCTGGGTCAGAGCTCTCCCAGCAGCAGGAGCCAGAAGAAGACCAGCACCCCAGAGTGACAGAGGACATTTTTCCAGTGGCTCTGCACCACATACTCCAGTGAAGTTCTTAAACAGGTAAAAGCCCATAAAGGTGTCTTGCTGCAGATCTGCACACCTGAAGAGACCTTCTCCAAGGAAAGGATGCACTTTGTGCATGGAATGGCTGTCCCACACTGAGACCCTTCTTCAGAGAAGCTGCTGCTGTGATGATCAGAGGACAGAAGAAGTCTTGGGGGACCTGTTGGAGGCTGGCAGGTCAGTGGCCTTCCACATCCCCTGCCCAGTGGCTCATGTTTGCATTGACTTCATCAAAGTCTGTCTCCATAGTCTAGATCAAAACCCCACCAGGTCAAACCAGCATCCAGTCTGGGACAGACACCAGGAGGTGCAGCCAAGGGTTGGGACAGTATCTTACAAGTATCGATACCTGTTTTGCAATGAACTCCCAAATGACTTTGGTCAAGACAAGTGAGAACAGAGCTTTTTCCTCAAGTACACACCTGAAGCATGACATCTTTCAAACCCATCTGCTCACTTGTCTGGGCTGGCAGAGCCAAGAAGCAGCACACATTTTAGGACTCCTGAGGCCAGAAAGGAAAGGCTCCTTCCAAATACTAGACAGAGGCACGGACTGAGGCCATTGTCATCTCATTCCACATTACCCTGAAGGCTGAAATTTCTCCCCTCCAAGAGTTAATACTGTACCACACTGTTTCTGGCTAATCTGTAAGCCTAATGTTTTGGACAAGGTTTGTGAAAAGCCACACAGGGCATTTAATGGGCAACATCAAAGTGCATAACCCAATCCTCACCCAGTCTTTCATGCCTGCCTTGGGAGTTTCAGAAACATTTTTTTGCAAACATACTTGGCCTCAGTTATGAGAAGCAAGAGAAGGAGGAGGTGGAGGTTGTGACCTGTACATACTGTGTTTATGAGAACACTCCTCCACCAAAACAGCACTGGCGCTGCAATCTTGTCCTTGAGATGTTTAGTATATGGCTTGCAGGCTATGTCCTATCCCTCCCTCCCAGCAAAAACCGCTCTCAGAGGCCGGAATTTCTAGTAGAGGCTCCGCAGCAGAACAATTTCTTCCTTGAGCACCATCCCTAAGAAAAAGCTTGGGATGAATCAAGCTCCTGGTCAGAAATGCTGGAAGTGCAAACCACTACGTGCAGCTCACAGGAAAGTCACTGCTTGTTTTCATTTCGAGCCAAAGCAACCCAGTGAATGTTGGCTCTGAATTTCTGTGGCTTTCACATCCATTTAATCATTTCCTTTCCTCTCTGCTTGCAACCTTCCTGGGCAGAACGCTCCCCTGGATAGCTCACCCCTTTTGTCCCATCTCACCCAAATAGCGAGCTTCAGGCAAAGTATGAAAAGTGAGGGCGTGTAGTTCCAGCACCGCTGGAAGCCAACAGTGAGTGCCCAAGTTCCTCTGCGCTTCTGGGGCTGGTCCGAAGTGTTACTCCAAGTTTAGGCAGCGCCATCCGACTGGGACTCTCCAGTCCATTTAAGGTGGGTCTGAAATCATGTCCATTTTACAAAGAAGCACCCCGATGGGATAAAACGGCAGGAGGAGCGCTCGGGAGGCGCAGCGTTTCGCCCGTGAAGCCGGGCAGCAGAGCGGACATGCCCCGTCCCGCAGCCCGCCCGCCCCGCTCCCTGCCCCGCACCTTGCTCGCAGGCTCCCTTGCTGCGCTGGCTGATGGCGGGCTCGCCGCGGCTCTGTGCGCGCAGGCTGGCGGCGCGGAGCTGGCAGCCGCTGCCGTAGGTGAGCCCGTCGCTGCCGCACACCGGGTAGCGGCTCTTGCAGAGGCACACGCCGGACGGGCCGGCGGCGGGGAGCGCCGGGCCGCCCTTGGCCTTGCGGCGCTGGCGGCTCTTCACGCACTCGAGGCCGGGGGCGCAGCGTCCCCCCGCAGCGCCGCCGCCGNGCCATCCCGCGGCCGCCGGACCCTCCGCACCGCCGGCCGGGCCCTCCGTACGCGGTCCTTCCCGGCTGTCCCGCACTCAGCTCTGGCATCGCCTCTGTCCCCTCTTCTTCCAGCAGAAAGNATTTTATGAGGAGGGGCTGAGGGAGAAGGTTCAGGGGGCACCTCATCACTCTCTACAACTCCCTGAAAGGAGACTGTAATGAGGTGGGCACTGGTCTCTTCTGCCGTGCCTGCAGTGAGGGGGTGAGAGGAAAAGGCTTTAAGTTGAGGCACAGGAGATTCAGATTAGATATTTGAAATTTTTTTCACTGTTAGGGTGGTCAGACATTGGAATAGGTTGCCCTGGGAGGTGGTGGAGTCACCATCCCTTGGAAGTGTNTCGAGAACATATTTTATGAGGAGGGGCTGAGGGAGAAGGTTCAGGGGGCACCTCATCACTCTCTACAACTCCCTGAAAGGAGACTGTAATGAGGTGGGCACTGGTCTCTTCTGCCGTGCCTGCAGTGAGAGGGTGAGAGGAAAAGGCTTTAAGTTGAGGCACAGGAGATTCAGATTAGATACTTGAAATTTTTTTCACTGTTAGGGTGGTCAGACATTGGAATAGGTTGCCCTGGGAGGTGGTGGAGTCACCATCCCTTGGAAGTGTTTAAAAGGCATCTGGATCTGGCACTGGGTGATGATTTAGTGGTTTAGGGGTTCCAGCAGTAGTGCTGGGTGGATGGTTGAATTTGCTGATCTTAAAGGTCTCTTCCAGCCTAGATGATTCTATGATTCTTGCCAGCCGCCTATGCTCAGCTCACAGCCATTGACTGTGGGGGGCTGCAGAGGTGCAGGAGAGCCCGTCAGGTTCCTGCAGGATTGGAAGCAATGAAGAAGAGAGCTGTCTGGTTTCTCCTGTCCATACTTGGGACAGCATTGTTTCCTGCTGCCTTCTTTTACCTTAGCTTGTGGCTCTTGCAGTGGAGTGGCTCCTGAAGGGTCCCCTAGAGTGGGGGGCTGTTGCCACCAGCAGAAACTGGGAATATTCCTCAGGCAGCACCAGGCAGTGCTTCTGGAGTCTGTCGAAACTGTGCCCTGAAAGTGCCAAACCCAAAACAACGTGGTGCTGATAAACCCCTGGGGCAGGGGCAGGGAAGTGGCAGCACAGAGCGCTCTCTGTGCCCTTGTGCTCATTCCCTGCCCTCATGCCTGCCTGTGCCTGTGGGAGCTGCTATTTCCTGCAGGGCAGTCCAGGCCAAGATGATGTTTGGCCTCGGTTCTGCCAGGGCCTGCGCAGTGGGTGCTGCTTTGGCACTCCGGGGAGGAGAAGGACAGAGGTAGTTGGTGTCCCCTGCTGTGATACTGAGGGATGTGGCACTGTCCGGTTTGGGTTGCCAGCATCTGAGCCCTGCTGGGTGGCCCCCAGGTCAGTGTGTCCCTTCCCATGGAGAGAGGAGCTGGAACTGTGACTCAGGCCAGCTGAGAGGGGCTGCAAATTCCCCATGCTCCCAAATCTGCTCTGGTGGGATTGACCCACTCATGCCTGTTCAGCTGCTGACACTATGGGAACAGGCTCCCACTGCATGCTTCCTTGGCTCCCTGGGGCTCAGCATGAGACATTCCTCCATTTCTCCTGGGACCATGGTATCTGCATACATGTCCTTGGATTTCTCCATTCCTCTCACTTTCCAGAAGGAAGTGCTCCGTGCTGTTCTCCTGGGAGAAGGGCTGCCCTCATAAGCAAGCAGTATCCCAGACCTGAGGAGTTTTACACATTTTGCTTGTTGCTGTGCTGTGTTTTGCTTTGGTTTGGGTTTTATGGGTAATTCACTAGAGAAGTGATGGAAAGAGATGAAATGTACAGATGGACACATCTGTCAGTTCTAGATACAAAAACCATTTTGCAGTTCACCTCTTTTCTCTATCTCCTGCCAGTTGCCAGGCATCTCCCTCACAGGCCCCTAGATTCCTGTTCATCAGAGTATCACAAGCCCAGATACTCTTGGGCAGAAAACCGCAGGGTGTTTAATTAACCTGCAGTAGCTTACCAGAGCAAGCCTTTCTGACATGAAATCACTGTCAGCAGTCCACTTGGCAGGAGGAAGAATGTAGCTCTGAAAGGAGGACATCAACATATTTCCTTTCCTTTCTTCCCCTCGAATCTCTTCCTTTCTGTGCCAGGCTAGAGGCAGTGCCCTTATCTGTGCTCGGAGCAGTTTTTCCTCACAGGGAGGAGTCCTGAGTTCATGCTTTGGTGCAGAAGGACCTCTAGTGTTCCTTCCCAGCTCATGCTTTGGCAGCACTCCTCTAGCTCGGTATTTCTTGATCTCGAGACTTTCCTACGTACTGTGCAAGGAGATAAGATCCGCAAAGTGCTCGTAGGGAAGTGGCTGGGAGAGATAAGGCTGGGTTTCTCCTCCCTGGGCAGAAGTCAATTACTGTATGCCCCAGGCTCACCTTGCTTTGCCTCCATGGCTCCTCCACATCCTTTTTTCTTCACCTCAGGGACCTCTGGGTGCCTTTTTGTGCACCACAGGCTGCTCCATTTAAATACATTACATTAGATGCTCCTGCTGTCTCAGTAATAAATTTTCCACTGCATTTCAGTGAACACCAGTATAAATCTCTAGATTTGTGTTGTGCTTCTTGGGACTTTTGTAGAGTGCCCCACCAAAATCTCTGCTTAGTATTCAGCAGCATAAAATTCTCATAAACAGATGGAATTTAATTCATCAGCAGCTATTAGGAATACAACAAAAGTGATCTTATGTGTTTTGATCTGTTTCATCATTCACATGGGTATCCCTTATTTCGTCGCCAAGATTGTCCTGCATGCATCACTCCAGTGAGACATGTGGGAGGTGGGGCAGGCAGGGTGGTCCTTCTGGGAGGGAGGAAGCTGGCAGGGTCTTTGAAGGCAGGGGAGATTTAGCAGAGACTGTGTGAGAATGGAAGCAGATGGCTTTTAGATGCTGATGTATTTCCAAACGGAGCGTTTCACTTGCGGTTTGACTTCCCCCAGCCAAGCAGCCCCTCTGGGTTTCCGTGAGCTTAGCTGGGATACAGCTGAGCAGCAAAGTACGTCTCTCGACTCTCCGCAGGATGGACGCGGGCGGGTCACTCTCCGAAGTGAATAATAAAGTCAAAGGGCGCATTCTCCACATGGAAGACCCCGGCATCCCTCCACCCGCCTTCTGCTTTGCCCTCTCCTCCCACCCGGGCAGCAGCAGCTCCGCAGGCTGAGGAGAACCGGGAACCCACCGGAGGCCAGTACCTCACGCCTTTTCACCGCAGGAGTCGGAGTTCCCCAGCTCCGGGCTCCCAGGTACCGGGAATCCCTCCCGCTCCTCCTCCCGCTGCCGTGGCCCCTGATGAGTTTCGGTTTCCATTTCCCCGGCGCGGCGTTCCCGGCGCTGCCCGGGCACTCCCGAGCTGTCGGCGGGCGAGGGATGGCGAAGGGACGGCGGCAGCGGGGCCGGGGGAGCGGCACGGGCGGTACGGACCGGCGGGAGCGGCACGGTCGGGAGGAGGCGGGGAGACCCCCGGGGATGGGTCCGCGCGTGGGCGAGGACGGGTCCGTGGAGGTGGACCCGCTGAAGTTGCAATAATCTGCTCTGCGGTCCCTCGGGGACGGGGAGCTTCTGCATGAGGGGTTTAAGCATGTCCCAGTGTGCTGCACTCGGAGCAGGGGGACTGGAAGGAGAAAGACCATGCCGGGGAATAGGCAGGGATTTTCCTCTCTAGTTCCATGTCTGATGTGTGAGAAGGGTGGGCAGCGAGTCTCCAGAGGTGTTAGATTTGCTGATTACATTTCACTCTTGGGCATCCTGGGTCTCAGACACTTGTGGTGGAGCAGAGCCACATGCGAGTAACTGAGTCACCCGGTGCCTCTAGGTCGGGAGAGCATCTGCAGCCCCTCAGCTGTAGACACGGAGGTCCTTCCTTCTGCTGTGAAGAGGCAATGTGTGAATTTTCCATCATTGCTTCTCCAGCATCCTGTAAAATGCTTGACTTGAAGGCATCCTATCCCCAAGGCTGTGACAAGTCTGGGGTGGCCAGATACCTTAGGAAAGTGCTTTGTCTCTGTCAGACACTCTCCACAGATGTGCAGAAGCAACAGACTGTGCTTCTGCTGCTGTTTCACTGCTTGTCTTGGGAGCTGGTGGCACAGCAGCCTAAGAGATGGAGAAAGGTCTTTTAGTGTGGAGTCATCCAGCATGAAACAAACCGGTGGGTAGGCAGGACACTGAAACCCTAAGGGGCCTGAGAAAAGAAGTCACACACACTTGTCTCACTTTTTCCTGAGAAGTAGAAGCTCTTGGTGAAAGCAGTAGCACACAGAGAGCTTGGGGAGGGGGCCGAAGTGCTATTAAGGTGCCTGCTGCCATAGTGTGACCATCATGTCTGTCTGTGTGTGTCCTGCAGGGCGCACACAGTCGCAGAAGAACGAGGAGGTGCGGTGCTCAAACCATGATGCAACACATACGCTCATTCTCTCCCCTAATGGGAAGCTTTCTGAACACTGGGCTAAAGCTTCAGCAAACTGCCCCAAGACAAGGTAAGAAGCTTTCACAGGGTGGAGATATGGATGGCAATGGTCAGAAAATGCAGCCTGCTTTTCATCAAGGTAACATCCAAGAGTTTGAGGTGTGTTCCTGTTGTAGAGAGGGACCTGGAACACATACAGTCCTAGTACCCAAAACTTTATCTTCTTTTTTAACCCAGCTAGAAGTGCACGGATTTTGAGGATGATACCAAGATCTGAGCTGCTTGGGATGCACATGAGACAGGTTTCTCTCAAACTTAGTAAGGATCAGTAGAACATACCAGAGCAATGCAGATGACTTGCAAACCACACATGGCCTGGGAAAACTGCAGGTGAAAGACACAAGCATGTCTGAACCTTACCACCTTCTGATTAAGCTGTGAGGGTAACCATCATCTACAAATGGCCCAGCAGTTTTGTGTGACTTTCTGTTATCTTGCCTAGGGCAAGATAACAGAATCAGTCTGAGCCTGGTTCTTTTCCAGCTTCTCGTGGGGCAAACCACAATCAAATCAGTTAGCCCTGCTGCAGCAGGCCAGCATAAGAGAAGGGTGAATCAGCTTACAGGTGACCTATATTTTTCCACATATTTCCTGCTAAAAGTGATAGGGCTTGATGAACAGAGGATCTTTGTCCTTTACTTTGTCTCACAGCACAGCATCTATTTATTTTGATTTTTTTTCCTTATTTTTGTAGGCTGGTGCAAGAACTGGGAAGCCAAAATGTTGTTCAAATAGCATGTGGGGACCAGCATGCCATGGCACTAACCAGAGGTAGCCTCTTTCAAGAACACTTGTCCTCCACTCTTGCTCTGAGAAGGCAGTGTTTGTACTACTTGCAGTAGCTGGTGACACCACTATAGAGTAATGAGCAGTGGGGACACAAAGTGCACTATCAGTGCTGCTCCTTCCTCCCAGCACCCAGGGACCTGCATCTGTCTCTCTCCAGTTCCTGAGCACTGCCCCTCCACAAAGATGTGTTTTGGAGAGCAGACGTGGCTGCCCCACTCTGTGGTCACCAGACCTGCTCATTCTTAAGCTGCAACACCTTTCTGGTTGGGAACTTCTTGCAAGTATGACTTTAGAGGTGGCCTTTATTTGTGCTGTGCTGAGTCACATGGGCAGCAAGGGACAGTCCCAAAGAGGTCAGAAGCAAACAGAAATTTGGCCACACATGATGGTCTTGCCTTGGAGCTAGGTCCCTGAAAACAACACTGAGTTTTGCTCCTACTTCCAAAGTGCAAATACTCAAGGGAAGCAGTGAGGCTGAGCTGTTTTCTTTTGTTCTGTGTGTGAAGGGGGTGAGCTCTTTACCTGGGGCCAGAACACCTATGGACAGCTTGGAGTGCGGAGCCAAACCATGCTTACTCTCAAACCACAGCTGGTGGAAAGACTAAAGGGCATCCCACTTGCTCAAATTGCTGCTGGAGGAGCTCACAGCACCACTGTGTCACTCTCTGGAGCTGTGTACTCCTGGGGAAAGAACAGTTCTGGACAGCTGGGACTCGGAGACACAAAAGGTAAGGAAGAAGAGCACCAGGAGGGTGTTTTCCTGATCAGTGAGCTCACCAAATCGAGCCTCAGTATCGTCAAGCTCCTGTGGAGTAGCAGTGGACAGTAAAGTCTTTTGAATAAAATACATCTGGATATGTTCTTTGTTTCCTGACTAGGAAAGGCATGCAGGCTGTATTTCTATAGAGAACTTTTAGGTGGCTAAATGGACAGTGTGGGCACTTAAAACCTCTGAGTTCTTACAGGTCTATTTCCACTCCTGTCCTCTCTCCGGGAAGTCTTGTATGAAAGAAATTAACTTTATACTTTTTTATCTTCTTTAATTTTCTCTAAACACAAGGTGAGAGGAGAATTAAAATCACCTCTTTTCTTCAAACCTAGAAGGCTAGAGATTGCCCTAGCCAGACAAAACCTGACAGCAGAATCTAATCTGAATGAGTCCACACCCTTGAGAATCAGATATTTTGAAGCAAAGTACCATTTGGCAAGTAGATGTGAAAGTATTGCATTTTGTCTCAAACCAAAGTAAATGAAAATAAAGTAATATGAAAAAGACAGAACATTATGAGGATGAGTATGTTATACTGGAGGGAAAACAACCCAAACCCAAGTTGTAATTACATGAATTGCTGTAAGAGAGGACTGAAAAGCACTTAATCCTCCTGTTTTCTAAATTTTTCTGTATATGAGACCCCCCAATACTCTTTCAATTTAGCAGTGTTATCTTCTTTCCAGACAGGGACTGCCCATCATATGTTGGAGCTTTAGAGCACTGGAAGACTGTATTTATCTCATGTGGGGCAGATCATACTGCAGTTCTCTCCAAGGTGAGTCTGAAATGGAAAGTCAGCATCTGAGACCTCACCTTTTGAGAAAAGATACACTGCTAGAAGTCTGCATGGAGAAATTGGGATGGTAATGCCTGCTTCCCCCTGAGCCTGAAGGCTATCTCCAAGGGATGCTATTGGGAAAACTGGTCTTTTCTCATATTCTTGTCACCTGCATGCAACCTTTTGCAGGGATATGGTGAAAGGAAATCCTGAGGCAAAGAGGTGCAGTTCAACTCCCAGTACTTTTTGAAAATATTTTCTTTTTTATAGTATATTGGGGACTTCAGAAGATGTGAACAACATCTAATTCACTAGGGTTTACTCATACAAGTAAAATTCTTAAGCAACAGAGAGTTATTCTCAGGAGTTAAATTGCTTTTCTCAGGAGCTAAATGATTTGGACTTTACAGTGTATGATCCAGCTTGATGCAAAGTGAACCCTCCTCATGTCTCAATCAGGGATGTTTTGAATCAAGCCCTGTATAACATGTTGTGTCTTGCTGGCTCTCACTCTTGGTTGTGACCATTTGAATGTCGTTAATAATGCAGTGATCCTGTTTGTTTCTTTATTTCAAGGAGGGGCTGGTGTGCACCTTTGGAGCAGGAGGGTCTGGCCAGCTGGGTCACAACTCCACCCGGAATGAACTCCTGCCTCGTGTGGTGGCTGAGCTGTGGGGAGCAAGGGTTTCACACATAGCCTGTGGCAGGTGGGAAGTGCCAATGACATGTCTTCTAAGGTCAATGCCTTAGGGGAATCACTGAAGAACGGTAGGGAAGGGAGTCACCAAGATGTTCAAATCCCTGTATCCCAATAGGTCAGCACTGTCAGAGTATCCATCTTTCTGTGCTTACCTACAAACTAATTTGTATTGCAATTATGTATGTTCTGTGGTTAATGCATCTGGATCATGCTGGATGACCATTAATTTGTTCACGCTTAGGCTGAAATCTTCTTGTAGTGATTGGCTTTTAAAAAAGAATCCCATCTGCTACAATTTTAATTTTTTCAATGTTTTCAAGCATAAGCCACCCTCCTGCCAGAGCCCCAGTGAGAGCAGAACCTTCAGCCTCTGGTGAGCAGAGGGAGAGAGCTGCAAAAACCACCAGAAGCCCATGGTCTTTTTCTCTTAATAAACAAAGTACTGGGTTTGTACTGGGTTCCAGAGGGCAAAAGACTGTCAAAAGCCTGCCTCGGGAAAGTCACTGAATTCCCATCCAGATTGACAAACTGGTGGGTTCTTAGTAAGAATTGAAGAGCAGTGATAATTACCCAGTTTCACTTTGCCCTTCTGGAACTGGGCCAGAAAAAGTCCCCTGACAACTCACCTGGGCTTGGTATCGGGCTCAGCAGCACGGAAGCTGCACTTTTAAAAACAGAAGGGTGTGAAGCAAGCAAGGTGTAACACTATTTTTGTATGTGGAACCGAGGGAAATCACAAACATTAGAGGATAGTAAAGGAAATCTGAGTCCATATGTGTCTTTATTGCTGAATGTTTATGCAATGAATGGTTTTGGTTAAATGAACTCATTTGGTTAAATGAGTTCTTTATCTGGACTGTCAGGACTTTCAAAGACAAGCTTCAGGTCTGCACTCTGAAAATGTATCTGTAAATTTTATTCTGTCTTGCCCACTGGTTTTCACTTATTATGACTATTTTTTTTTTTTTTTGAACAGACAACACACTCTGGTCTATGTCCCTTCCTTGGACAAATTCTATTTCTTTGGTTCTGGTGATGAAGGACAACTGGAAGATGAGAGGAAGCCAAATCAGTTGATACCACTTCCCATCAATTTACCAGTGAATACTGGAAAGCCTTGCCAGAGTAATGACCACTGCTGATGTATACAATCTATATTTGCTTCTTCCATGGAGATGTTTGCTTCCTTGATTTCATGTTTACACTGAAAGGCAAATATTATGTCTCATGCTTGCTTGGCCACCCCAACAAATTCTACCAGGAATTATTCCCTTTGCTGCTTGATTATCATGGGTAATGGCCTCATAGAATCAAACTTTCAACAAATAACTTCTATCTGAAGGGGTTTTTTGCTATTACAGTTTTGTGCACTTAATTCTCTGAAGGTAATGACAGCCTCTTCAAATGACAATCTTTTTGGTTTTTTACAGAAAAGGGTGCATCAAAAAAGGGGATTACTGCAGTAATCCAAAGTTTTGCCCGTTGCAGGGAGGAGAACAAGGTACGTGCACATTTGATCATAGCTTCTGATTTTAACACTGTCCACATTACTGCTGGAAACATTTGGATTTTCCGTTGAGCTTGTAGCACTCCAATTTTATATATGTCTATTGCGGTTTTTTCTGTGCTTACCTACAAACTAATTTGTATTGCAATTATGTATGTTCTGTGGTTAATGCATCTGGATCATACTGGATAACCATTAATTTGTTCATACTTAGGATGAAATCTTCTTACAATGATTGGATTGAAAAAAGAAATCCCATCTGCTGCTATTTTAATTTTGTCAATGTTTTCGTGCATTTCACACAGAATATGTATTTGAACGGAATTGCCACTCTGGAGGATAAAGAAGTGGATGAATGGATTTCTAAATCTAAACGTTGGAAGACTATAAAAAAGTAAATCAGAAACTTTCTATTTGGGTTTGGTTGGTTTTTTGTTTTTTCCTGATACATGATTTTCTCTAAAAATTATTCTTTGGAGGCTATTTTGGAGGAGTAGGAACTGTTGTTCAAGAATTTAGCCAAGGCACAATCTTGTACCAGCACTTCTCACCTAGTTTTTGCATAGGAAAAAGAGATGTTGATAAGCAACGGGAGCAGAGCAGATGTACTGCACGGCTTCAGAAGCCTGTCCTCTTCTTGCATAGAATGGTTGTAAAGTTGATGAGGAGCCGACAAGTTAAATCAATGAAAGACCCTGCCTGCAGACCAAGGCCTTCTGCAAAAAGCTTATCCAGAGTACCCAAACTGGAATGCTAAGCCAGCATTTAAAAATTAGTGGTCACTTCTTTAATTACCCATTTTCAAAAGCAGTATGTATATACCAGTGTGGGATGCCTTACACTTAGAGTCTTTCTTATGTTTTATATGGGAGGTTATTTTCTTTGGGAAACTCTGACTCCAGCTGCTGATTTTGAGCATTTCAAAAGCTTGGCTAACTTGGTACTAAATGTTTCCCTGACCACTTTTAGAACAGTTTGGATCATGTGAAAAGTGGTTGTTGAGAGGGTGAGAGGGAGGGTTCTTTCCAGATCTCAACAGGACGGGCCTGACAGCAAATTGCTTGATAAAATAGCTGCTTCAACAAGAACAGAACCAGGAATACAGGGAGTAAGTCTAACGTCCCTCCAGTTTCTGGGAACCCAGCTTTTGTGCAGCAGTACATTGATAGCCTGATGGATTTTCACTCCACAAGCTACAAAGATCCTGTCTGTGGAGGGGATCCTCCTCCCTCCCATGCTGCCTTTTATTTTGCATAACAAACAAAAGCAGCTAATATTCTGACTTGTCAGGAGAAGATATCTCCATGATAACACCCACCAGGCTGGCACGGGGCACTTGAGCAGGTTCCCTTACAAGGCCCAGGAGAGCAGAGGTGGCTTGCCAAAGATCAGTTACTCCTCGAGTACAATGTCTTCTGCAACACTGACAATGAAGTGATGCTAAGAAAAGTTTTGTGTGGTGTCAGGTGCAGACACACTCGTAGGCATGTTTTTTGTTCTTTCAGAGTTAAAAATCTGAAGTTGAAAGGATTGACTTTTTGTTTTTTTACTATCAGGAATATCAGACTGATCTTTTCATCTGAGGCTTGCATCAATGGAAGCTTCCTGGACAAAAGGTAACACACACTGACTTAGACGTAACAGAATATATTGGCTACATGTAAACTGACCAGAAAGTATTATTTTAGGCCACATATGTAGAAAATATTTGTTTTATCTGAATTTGTAAGAAACTAGTCTTTATTTTTCAAAGCTCAAGCTAATATTAAGATTTTTATAGCCCGGGTCCTACTGAAATGTGCTAGAGATGTTCACATTTTAGAAGATTATCCTTTAGTGATATTTGGCAGATGATGATAATCTCTTCAGGCAATATTACAGCTCTCAAAGGATCCATAATAGCTCCTTCTGGCACTGAAGTGGAAGTCATTTTAGGGTGAAATACAGGAGTCTACCATTAATAGTACACAGCCACGCAAGACAGAAAGGACAGGATATTAATCAGGTCACAAAACAGTGGCCTATGTTGTTTGTCTTCTTAGAACACATGAAATTATACCCACTGAAGTTGGGGCTGAACTTTCTAAAGTATTTTCTAATACTACAATGCTTCATTATTCAGTCAGTAGAAAAAACATTATTTAGTGTTCTTTTTTTTTATGTTGTGATAGAGATGAACATTTCAAAACTTCCAAAGAAGTCTCAGGCGTAGACATGTCAGAAGTGAAACGTTTTTACAAGAAGATCAGTAAAAACCAAATAGTCTGCCAGGAGGTAAGGATTTGATATAAGGATGCTCACTACACAGATACTGAGGAGCTTTGGATTTGTGCATGAAACTTAGGAATTTCATGCCAACCCAATTACTTTGGCAAAACATAATTGCATTTTAACCCTTGTCTCTTTTTTTTTCCCCTCTGAAGGTGCAAAAGGAGATTAAGAACTTACTGCCGTCATTGTCTTCGTCTCCCATCTCACCTGAAAATTTCAGAGTCTACTTGATCTTGCCTTTCCTTCTGCAGGGGGAGGATGGAGACTCTCTGCTTCTTGAGATGGCTCAAGCCATCATGAAGCTCCAGCCAGAGGGCCTGCAAACTCTTGGTAGGGTTTGATGATGATAGAACTGAATGATTTAAATGCTTGGTCATTTTCTGCTCCAGAACAAGTGTTATTGTTGCTGATGTAATGTGTTCCAGAGCTTGAAATAATTGCTTTTGATACACATGGAAACATGGGGACTATGCAGCAAGACACAAGTATTTAAAAAAATTCTATCTGAGGTTTAGTCATTTTTGTGGTGCAAGCTTAAACGGTTTTTTTTGTTTAATTTTGATAAAAAGAGAAAAAGCAGCTTCATCCACAAATTGCAGTGGTTTGTATGTTACCTGTGACCTCGCTAGCTGTTTTCTTTACAGAATGCCTGTGGTCAAATCTAGAAACATCCTTTTTCAAGGAGCTGGTCATTCTGTATCAGAGGGTTTCCAAGCAATTTGCCCTGGAGTTCATAGCCAGGGGGCCAGGCCACCTCTTCAACCTGCAGCCAGCTGAAACAGTGCCTCTGCAAATACTGCAGAGGCTCTACCAGGTGAGAAAGTGCTTGGATCCCAATTAGACAGGGTGTATCAATGTAGCTTAGAGTATTTTAATGCTTCTCACTTGTTGAATTCTCTGGGTTGGACACTGCTTCAGGAATCTCTTTGGCTCTACACCAGCACAGTTTTGAAGGAGTCCTGCTCGAGTTGTGCCAAACTGACCCTCTCTAGAAATGAAGAGCTAAAGCATCTTACAGCCCCTGGCAGGGGAAGAATGCTTTCAGTGGTGTCAGGAGTGCATGCACTGATGCCTACAGAGCAATGGATGTGGTGTCCTCTATGTAACATGCCCATTCCCCTTTCTGCTGGTGAGATCCCTCACCCCAGTAACTGCTCAGAGCATTTAAAAGACAACCTACCTGCTTGGCACATTGTGGCTGCCACAGTAATGCTCTATGATGCTTTAAGAGCCTGCTAACCTGACAAATTCTCTGGGACAACAGCAACAGAACCTCTTTAGCTGCACACAAACAAGGAGAACAAAGGGAGCAGTAATTGTGTTCTTCTGAACAACCTTACTTTCTCCTGCAGAGATGTTCAAAGTTTATGAAAGTCAAGAGCTCAAGCACACAGTATAAATCAGAGAGACTTGTTAAATTTTGTTCAAAGTTGAATATCCTTTTGGCTGAGAATGCAGAATTGGGCCTCAAAGTTTAGACCCTTGAGTCTGTATTTATTTATGCAGATAAATAAACTCAAAGATGCAGCAGGCCTGCTCTGCTGTAAGTGATTACATGACCTGGAGCTTTACATGTTCCCTGTCCCCCTGCAAATATCTTTTCCCGGCAACAACTAGGAACATGAACAGGGAACCACAGGGTGTTCTGCAACATGAAAGACACTCCAAGGGAAACATACTTTTCCTGATGGAGTCTTGTTAAGGGATCTTAATTGGAAATGAAATTTGCTTTCCTGCTAGTTTATACATGGCTTTCTGAGACTTCTCACTGTGGAGCACTGTGCTACTTGTAGCACTTTTATCCCTTAACTTCTGTGCAGGGTCTCAGAGCCCTTTCTGCAGAAAGCCCTGTCAGTCCTGTCCTGCCACACAGACACAGCTCACTAGTTCTGCTGCTGATATATTGCATGTTTCAATGCAGGTGAACTCCAGAACTGGTTTGAGAGTACATGAAAGCAACTTCTATGTACCTGAAGTGAGACAGATTATCAGGTTATGTCCGTACTCCAATATACTAGTAAGTATAAGTCTTACCAGCAGTGTGAAATACTCTTTTATTTAAATAGTTGATATATATATATGGAAGTCAGCTCTAGAGACTAACCCAATACATCTCAAAGATGTTTCATTTTCCCTAGTCCTCCAGTATTCTAAATTATGCTAGCCCTTTACCATCCCAGTGCTCCAGCAGCTACAACAATGCCTTTCCTGAGATGATCCCTGGTTCTGAGCATTGGAGCTGCCCTCCAGCATCTTCAGCAGCTCTGTTTGCTTTGAACCAGTAATCACTGTGAAATAGCAGCACGAGGGATGGTTGCTATACTTTGTGTTACTCTGGATTTTATTATGTTTAATTAAGAGAAATATTTTGAGGTGTCTTTTAACTTTTCTTTAGAAACCCTATTGAGTATTTCAATTTACTTACATCTTAAAACAAAGCCGTGGTAATAAAAAATAATCTGTGGCATTTCTTGATGACACAGAGTGAAAATTAGCTAACAAACACAGTGTCACAGGAAGCAGTATGAAATGGAAATGTGCATAGTAGGGGCTTCCTCTGGCAAAAAAAAGTAAGCTTTCTGGCAATTTGGCTGGAATTTGTAGGGCAACTGCCTAATTCCTTCATAAGCTTTTGTTTGCTAAGGCACCAATTTTGTACCAATTAACCAGAGTGGAGGAGGAGGTTTGAGAAACAGCACAGAATCAAAAGCCAATTAGGACATTATCTGTAGTTGCTGCCTTATCACACTGGAGGTGTAACACTTGGAATTAGATTATTTTTATACCAGTATCTATTTTTGGTATTACATATAATAAACCCAGCAGTTTTTAAAAACAATGTACCATAACCTGGGTATCCAGTACATTTTAGTTTAGCTGAATTATGGAAGATGCTGTTAAAATCACTCTCTCTGTTTTATTCTTGAGGCACTACTGTAGACACGTGTCTGTCTGCACAGAGAGGAGGTTAGATGGCTCGCTCTGCTTCTCACTCACTGGAGTGTGTAGAAGCTGTTTTAGGACGTGAACCTCTGTTAGTGTAGTGCTCATGCACACAAGGGCTCATTTCAGAGACAGGGAGTTTTCCAGGGTACAGACTGGCAGTTCAGTCTGCACATATGTCCCTGAACTCTGGTTTCACAAGGGAAAATCAACGTGTCTTTTCCTTTCTTCCTTGTCATTTCAGACAGTCCTACGGAACCTGAGCAAGTATCCATGCATCTTTGACAGGAGAGACAAGATCGCCATTCATATTACAGAATGCATGGCTCTGTTCAGTGTCTCTGTAAGTGCAGCCAGTTTTGTTACCAATCAGAAGAGATAAGCACACCGCTAACAGACTATTACTTCAATCCTCAGCCATCTCTTATATGGATCCCTGAGAAATGGAATTTTTGCATCAGAAGACAATGCCTTCTGCAAGACACATGGAAAAATATAAAAACCGCCTCAAAACAAGATTTCAGGAAGATCTTAACGGTAAGATACCAAACTGTATTACTTGTTAGCTCTAAGTATCTTGCTGCAGTGTTCCTTGATTTTCAGTGTTACTGAATACTGATAGATGGGTTTCAGTAACCTCTGAGCATACAACAAAAGAACTGCTCATCAAATTATTATAAAACATGTTCCATAGATGGTGTAGAGTAAATGTGGAGGGCAATACTTTACGTTCTTATTCCAGGCAGCTTTGTTGGCATAAGTGAAATGCAAGTGGCAGTGCTATTTACTGTGAGGTTGCTTTGGGGTAATGGAATAGAATTGCTCAGTTGTCAAAGTCCAGTACTGTGGCTGCTCTACTGACTTTTGAGACTCTATACTAGTTTGCTGTACATGAAAACCCCAGCGTCGGGGGAACGAGCCTGAGGGGTCAGCAAGCAACACAGCCACAAAATGACATTTCTCTCATGGAGATGCTGTCTGAAGGGAAAGGAAGGATAGTGCTGGCCAGAGAGATGGGAATCTGATTACAATGCTGCTGTCTCCATGTGCCTTTAATCTGTGGCTTCCACACTGATCCAAAGGTTGTGGCAGTTGCGTTTCCTGCAGGAATCGTGATGCTGGCCCTGCCCTGCAAAAGCCATTAGCTGGCTGATGTGGGAACAGGACACCTGCCCAGAGCAGAGTTCAGCTCAGGGACCACGTGCCCCACCTGTCCCTAACACAAAGCCTGGCCCGACGCCTGTGCCACAGGAACAATGGACCTTGGTGCCCTCTTACCCATCTCTGGTGCTCTCCAAGTGAGCTTTCTTGTCAACCAGAGCTGTCAAAGCTTTTCTTTCCCATATACTTAGGAGATTCACAACGGCTCCCAGAGCTACCTGTCCTTCCTGCTTCCTCACTATGCCAGCTGAGAGAGGCATTTATTTATGGAGGCAGTGAGGGTGTGCTCTGTACTGTCCTCTAGGTTTCGAGTCTCCACCGATTGTACAAGCTCTGACAAACAGCTGCCCTTAGCTCAAGTCAGCCTTTGGGCGCACCTCTTGTGAGCACTGCCTTTCACACTGTGCATCACAGCATTATTTGCCCAGCAGCAGCCTGAAAAATATAACTGCACTGTTAGTATCCCACCTAGGGAAACTACGGTCTGCAGCATTTACAACTTGGTGCTGCATTTCTGCATTTTTCAGCAGGTAAAGGACATGAATGTGTTTTGTGTTGCAGATACAAACTACCCGAAAGCAAAACATAAAAAAAAAACCTCCATTGCAGCATTGACCTGTCCCCTTCATAGCTGTGTCCTGTTAGGAAGATTTTCAGACAGTTCTGAGAACTTGGCAGGTGGCACTCTCATCGTGGCCCTAGAAAGAAAAGAGCTGCAGGTACTGCACATACTGACATGGAAATCGTCCAAGAAAGAAATGTCTTCATTTAACTCATCTCAAGTTTTGTTATTAAACACCAGCCTGATTTATTTTAATTTTTGCTCTTCTGACAGTGAGACAAATATATTTCAGTACACACATCTGGTTAAAAAACCCCAAAGCTCTCAAAGAGAGATTCATATCACTGCATGTTTTAATTTTAATTTAGTTTATTCAGTCAGGGTACAGTTCTTCCTCATGAAAATGAAGGCTTTAATTAGTACCACTACAAATGCACAACACTCTTGAAGGGATAAAACAGAGGGAATTAGTGTTTCTTACTCCTACTCTTCATCTGCATTAGCAGTAGTTAACAATGGCCTGCTGCTTCTTACAGTTCCAAATACTACCGGGAAAATGATGCCAGTCACTAGTGCCAGAAGGAAACTCTCTCAAATGAAGTGCAGCACTTGATGAGATTAAACAAATTACGTTGATTTAGAGAAGCCCAGGGGTTAGCAAAGGCATCACACTAGTTGTGCCTAAAAAGCTTAATCCCCATCCAGGTCCACAGGTGAAAGAACACATAAACCGGTATTGTAATAGGAAGGAGGAGGCTGTAGAAACACAGGCTGTTTGTGCTGGTGCAGCCCTGGGGGAAGGCTTCGTCTACGCTGGCCGAGTAGAACAGGCCTGCTAGGGACAGGAGGGGAACGAGCACAGTCAGCGTGGGCAAGGAGGGCAGCAGCCCTGCTCCGGCCATCAGGCCCCGGTACCGCCGTGCCCGGCGGCTCCTCAGGCCTGCTCCGAGCCCTCGGCCGGGGGCTTCTTGTGCGTCATCCTGGCAGCCTCCGGAACCATGTTCGGGATGCCGTCGATGATGGGGTACGCGATGCCCAGCTCCTCGTTAATGAGCTCGTTCGTAGCTTCTTCGTACCTAGCCAGCCAAGTCGGGGGGGAGAAACATCCAAGCAAAACATGAGGAGCAGTGACTAACCTGGGCTTGCCCANCGGCCGCTTGGAGAGCGGGCACACCAGGAAGCGCAGCAGCGATGGCTCCGGTGGCTGCGGCCGCGCTGAGGCTGAGCCCGTGCCCGTGCCCGTGCCCGTGCCCGAGCCCGTGTCCGTGTCCGAGCCCGTGTCCGAGCCCGAGCCCTGCTCCCGCTGNTTCTGCCGCCCTCAGCCCGCCCACAGCCCGCCCCGCGCCGCGCCCGCTCCGCGAGCGTCTCGGGGGCGTTGTGCGTGCTGCAGAGTGGAGAATGTATGAAGATTATCTTAAGTCGGGATGCTTTTCGGTGTTAAGATCTTTGTGCACTTTCAAGCCTAATCCGGAAGAAAGGAGACTTAGTCAGTGGAACAGGCTGCAGCCAAGGACATCCGGGAACTAAAAAGCCTTAAGGATGCAGTAAATCAAGGTGTTGATGGATGACTGTATATACATTGCTAACTTGGCAAAATACTCAAGGTCCACGTATCCTGTAGCTGAACTGTGTTCATTATAAAACTAAAAATCATGCCCACAGGGCAAAAAGACCCCTGCCCAGGTGAAGACCCTTCCCCTGAGAGTGTGGAAGTTAGCTGGGGTTATGTAACTTGTTTGGAAATTACTAACCCAGCATTGGAAAGTTACTAACTCTGAATTTCTGTGTATAAATAATGGCTCAAAAAGTCTGGTGGGTGTGCTTGATTTGTGGAATAGCACCGAGTACCCAGGTTGGCACAGCCCTGAAATAAATAATCAGTGTCTCTCGAGTGTGTAATTATTGGCTTGTTGCACACCAGGTAAGGAATCTGATTTTGTGGGCAATATGGGTGTCTTTAACTACGGATGTCTTGGACCTTGCAGGTGAATTTTGTGGGTGAGAAGGGGGTGGACGATGGTGGGTTGTCCCAGGAGCTCTTCAGCATTGCAGCCAAGACCCTCTGCCAGCCCGGCACTGGCACCTTCTGCCACTTCACCTCCAGCCTTGTGTGGTTCCCCAGACAGGTAAGGCAGCCCTGCGGGGGTGGATGGGGGGCCCACCCATGGGAAAAGGCAGTCATGGCTTTCTGGTGTGCTTGTTCTTAACCAGGCCTCGAGCTGTGAGGATGAGGACACCTTCCTCTTGATCGGGACGCTGTGTGGAATGGCCCTGTTTAACCAGTGCACGGTGCCCTTGCCCTTCCCCAGGGTTCTCTACAAAAAGCTACTGGACCTGGCCCCCACCCTGGAGGACCTTGAGGAGCTGCTGCCAACCGCAGGCCGGTATGAGCCAGGCATGGCCCGAGCTTCAGCTGGCTCCCTTGCCTCGACCATGCACAGGGAGATCCCAGAGGCTGAATTCGGGGCACCCATGGCATCTACATTTGCCATTGTGAAGCTGCTAGAAGCCATAGATTTCCAAGGAGGTCCTTGCCCAGGGCATGGATGTTGCTCTCAGAGGCTGGCATTGCCAAAACAAAAAGCCAAGCTTCATGGCGTAGAAGGTGTCAGACCTCTGCTCCACAAGATCTTAAATCCACACTGTGAATATATAGTTCAAAAGACCTTGGGCTGTAGTTTGGACTTGAAAGAACAAAGGACCCAATTATTAATGTTGGGGGTTTTTCTCTGATTTACTAATTATCAATTTCCACAATATTGTCTTGCACAAGTACAGTATTACAAAATGCTGCAGTTGTGCCAATTCTGAGAACTCTCATGGAGATTTTCCATGCACTGGGAGAGGAGATATCAGGCAGACATAGCAGGGAGAGGTGCTGCTGCCACCAACATAATGCTTCTAGGCCCCTGAAGCCCAGCTTTCCACGCAAGTGCTATAAACAACCAAGAAGATGAGAACCCCATCCCTTGAATGACTGTGTTGAGGTGGTAAATTCCTGAGGTGCTAAATTTACTGAGGTTCCTCAGTGAATTGGAACACCAGGTTGCCTGCAATACTTGGAGAGGTGCTGTACCCCAAAACAATTCTCCCAGAATTCTGGTCCACACTTAATTGTCCCTTCTGGTCCACAATTAATTCCTCACTAGATAATGTCTGGAAGCGAGGCTGTGGTCCCAAGCCCACTTGTCACTGAATTTTGTGTAAAGTTGTCCACACAGGGCATGAGGATGGACTTGCCTGGAATTCTTTTTTACTGGAGGCATTTGTGCTCAGCTCATGGCAGCAGCATGACGAAACTTCAGGGCCATATTTGACAGTTCCCTGTGAGTGTAGGTGTTGCTTATATGTATGCATTTAAATACTGCTTTTCAAAGGATAGTTTTCAGCAGAATTTGAAAGTGCATTGAAAGGCCATGTTTCTTCTCTCTTTTTTCCCTTTTGTTTTTTGACAGGAGTCTTCGGAGAATTTTGAATGAAGAATGTGATAGCTTGGACTTGGACTTCACGGTAAGCCATCCCACATAGGTACTTGGGCAAGACAGTGTGCCAGTGCAAATGACACAACTTGTCTGTAAACTCAAAGTAGTGGGAGTGCTATGTCAGACCCTCCAGGAAGAATGAGAGATGTAGCACGTACATACCTGTCATATATAGATATAGCAGCCAATGTTTTAATTTATTTGCATAGATAATGGAAGGAGGAGATTCCACGGATGTTGTTGAACTTAAAAAAAATGGTGCCAACATTCCTGTCACTAAGGATAACAGGTCAGTTTTATTTTTGTATTTCTTATCCTGTTGTCTTGTTACAAGTGTATGGAATAACATGTCTGTACCCGTCCCCATATACTGTTAGAAAATATTGACTTCTGTATTGTGCCATTGGTCTTGGTCCAATAGGTTGCACACTTTCATTTCCTGCTGTACTCGCTGCACATGTACCAGACATTGTCAGTTTGTGCAAGCAGTGGATGAGAAGGGGATATACAGATCTGCATATACAGATACCTGGCATTAACAGGACAATTCCTAACAAATTTAAAAAATAACCTTGAACAGTATTTTCAGGGAAATACAGATGACTTGTCTGGGAAACCCAGCTATAGGTACACCTCTGTAAGGGTTTTTTTTGAGCAAAAATGTTACCTGCTTAGTTACATATATGGAATGTATCTTGTACATAAAGGAGAAGAAGCAATTTATCAGTAAGGCTTTGTGTCAAAATTAATCTTGGTACAGAGAACAGAGAGAAATTCTGTGTCCTGAATAATGCAGATGATCTGAAGACCCATAGGGATCCATGAAAAGGCTATTTAAGAAGCCTGAAGTACAGCATTTACATTGAGTTGATTGTACAAGTACAATGTCACTACACAAATCCCCATCACAAGTAGAGAGAAGAGTGAAACTATTGATTAGCAGCTGTGCAAATATTTATTTCAATTTCAGTGAAATTCTTGGGCATTCAGTGGGTGTTAGGTCTGCTAGGTTCCGTCTTTTATAACAATCGAGTGTCTGATAGGATTTCATTGGAGTGTTCCCATGAAGTACAAGGAGTGTCACCGAAATGAATCCATTCTGGCCAGCATTCTCTTTTATTTGTGGAGATGCTCCCAGCTTATTCAGTGAATAACTAATTGCCAGTGATGACTGGTCTCAGTGAAGACTGGCTGCACAGCACAGCAGGTCATACGGAATAAAGGAATAAGGCATAAAGTTCTCTATAATTCTTTTAGAAAACCACCACCAATGCTCGTTTGGTATCTGTTGCAGGAAAGAATATGTTGATCTGTATGTGAATTATATGTTCAATAAATCAGTACAGAAGCCATTTGAGGACTTTATGCAAGGGTTCTTAAGAGGCTGCCCAGCTAGAAATTGGAAGATGTTTTTCCCTGAAGAGCTGCAGGTTCTTCTCCAGGGACACACAACATGTGACTGGCATCTGCTGGAAAAGGTATTGTATACAAGCACAGTGTTCTTCTGCTCTATATGCTAAGCATAAACTACTTCTGACCTGTTCTTTCATTGAGTGCATAGGTCACGAACAGCTGGACAGAAGCTCAAAGGGCTTTCTCTTTTTTTGATTTGTGTCGATGTTCTTTTTCTAATCTACATCAGCTACAAGAATAAAGGGGAATAAGTATCAAGCCATAACTCAGGGATTGTCATATGAATCTTTGAAAAACAAATGAACAAGCAGATTCCAGAGGTTAAGGGGATTTGAATATCTATGAACAGGATTATAAAATTTATCAGATAAAATGCTGCTTTAAATATAAATGGAAATATTGAGGATTAACTGGCCTGTTTTATTTTTGCCTCTTTGACAGAATGTGATGTACAGGCAGTATAACAAGTTAGATCGAACCATCAGGAATTTTTGGACTGTGTTTCACGAGCTACCCGAAGAAAAAAAGAAAATGTTTCTTGGTAATATATCAGGCACTTTAAACTTTTCATAGCCCTTTTCTTTCCCCCACAACACATATTCTAGATGGTTGCACACAAAAACTGCTATAGTAGTTCCGAACTGTAGCTTTTCAACATGTTCGCCCCTGCTGCTGCCACATTTTCTAGTGAAAACCACCAAGAAGTAACACAAAGAGTTGCACAGGGACAGTTCTGACCCTCCTCACATCCCTTGAGGTTTGCCTGAGTGCATCGGACCACCTTGGAGCTTGCAGTAACTTTATCCCTTACTTTTGTGGTTGTCTTGCTTGTCAGAGGGCTCAGTTTGTGTGACCACACTGTGTTGATGTAAGCAGTTTACCTTTCTCAAAGGGTTGCAGAAGCCGGGTCATCCTTTTTAAAGGTAGAAGGTCACACCTAGCCTGGCCTTTCTCATCCACGAAGTCTATAATATAACGTAGACAAGGGCTTGTAATTACTGTGAATAGGTAAGAGACTTTAAACTGTATTCAGGTGCAATTCCACACAGCAAAATACTTAGCTTAGGAAAATAACCATATGTTTACAATAATTTCCCTTAATGATTTTCATTAACATTAATTATTTTCATGTTTTTCAATTAACATTATTTTGTTTTGGTTTTTAATTTGCTAACTTGTTCTTGATTTTCTTTTTTTCATTCCTTCAGCTTTTTTGTCAGGATCTGATCGAATCACTGGCTATGGACTGGAATGTTTTAGATTTTGGATTGCAGATCCTCAAGTAGAAAATCCAGATGAGTTCTGTCCCACTGCTAGTACCTGCTACTTCATTTTGTTCCTTCCCAGATACAGCAGTAAAAAAATACTCAAAGAGAAGTTGCTTTATGCCATAGAGCATAATGAAGGTTTTGGCCTTGCCTAACTCTGGGATAGAAGCACTTTAAAGCAAAAATAAGAAAGCAAGTCTTTGTTTCACTTGTCATATTTTCTCTTAATAACTCCAATTTACTGGTTTCTACCCTGCTTTGTTTTTACTGCACTTTATAAACACCTGAGTGTGTGTATTTGCTGAGATTTTACATTGCTTATAAAATTGAGCTTAGACCAGGTACCTCATAGTTAGATTGTAAAGTTAGGAAAGAAGAATCCTGTTTGGCACACGTCAGAGAAGGAAGCTGATAACCAAGCGTATTTAGATATTTGTGCAGGCAGGGTCTGCACTGTTCTGGTTGTGTTAAGACAGTGAGCTCCCAGCAGCAGGGATTCTGTGATTTGTACATTTTTACATTAGCCAAGCACACAGCCAGGATGTTCTAAGCAGTCACCCTTGCAAGGCAAAGCTGGGGTAAGGTTTTCATCTGTGTTACTTAAGGGTTTTCTTGGGGAGAAACTAATGAGACTGTGAATTGAAGGAGCAATCTGTGCTCACCTGGATATGGCCTATGACTTATCTGTGACAAATTCTTAGGAGGAAAATTTGATCATTCCTAGACTTTCCAAAAAGCTGTATTAATGCATTATAATAATATAATTTTTTGTTATTTAGTGTGATAACTGTGATATTTGTCATGTTTCTTTATATCTTCTACAGAGATTTTTCACAATTAAATCATAAAATCTTAGGCTTGCAGAACAGATCTGTCTACAGAGCCCTATGGACATGAGGCTTGCAGGGCTTGTGGAATCTCATTGTCAAAACAGTGCAGAGCACTGGCAGGATATTAACACTGTCAGGCAGGATGTGTGTTTTCTGTGCATTTTGCTATGTGGAGAGAGGGAGAGAAACAACAGTCATTATTTTTCAGCAGTCTTCTCTTTGCTGTGTTAAATGTGTCAGGGGACATCCGTATGTGAAGAAGACTTCCACTGTGTTAAATTAAATGATGGTGGATTAAATTTTCACCCCTGTAGCTGCGTCCTTCCTTCCTTATGCAACTGCCTATGTAGATCAGCATAGCAGGCAGTGTGTCTGTGTTCTCTGTCCTCCTTGGTAGGGGGGAGCCGTTCACAAGTGGAGTCAAAGGCTGATGTAAGCGTATTTCAAAGAGATGCACTGGATATGCTGAACAAGTCAGTCTTTCCTGTGTGATGCAGAATGACATTGTTACCTACTAAAAAAAACCCAAGCTTCCTTTCAAGTTACGGTACAGTAATTAGTAAAAAAAAAAACTTCAAGCACTCACCACAAGCACCAGGGCAGCACAGGAAAGCAGGTGGCATGGGAGTGTTGATGGGAAGAGGGGAAATAGGACCTCAGAGGATGGCAGCTCCCAGCTGAGGGGAGCGAGGAGACATGGCCTGCTCAGACCTAATCCCTGTCCCCCTCACCCCCCTGGGACAAACAGGACATCACAGGGATGCTTACATCCTCTAGGAAAGGCACCACTCTGCTGCAGGTGTATTTTTGCAGAAAGAGGGAACTGGCAGAAACCCAAGTTGTTGCCCACATCTTATGCCCGGCTGATGCTGCCACATCACAGTAGATTTCTGTTTTGGCAGCTTAGCCTGCTATTCTTCATCAGCCTGCTCATGGCTGTTGTTTCCCTTGTTATGGTTTCCTAAGCCTCTAGTAGGACTTGGAAATCCAGAGTGATCTTCTGTGCTGTGCAAGTGCACAAAAGATGTATTCTCTTTGGAATTCAAAATAACCCATTAGAGATTAAATGATAATAGGTTTATTTAGAGCCTGGAGGTATTTTCTTCTCATCATGTATGATGCAACATCACATGGGAGATTAGAGCCCAGAGTCACTTTCAAGGCTATTTTTAATTTGTCCTCAAATAATCCCTGCTTATATATATACACATATATATATACACACATATATATATTTATATATTTATATATTTTTATATATATATAAAATATAAAGACCTTCAGAGTAGTGCACTCCTCTCTGATTTTCTGAAATTAATTTGGATACTGGGTTGTGTCTGCATTTTCTCAAGCAGTGCCCGTTATAAAACATGCAGGAGAATATAACATGAGTGAGCATCACATTCAGCTATGAGTTTAAAAGGCTTCACACAGGCAGCAAAAGTACACTGAACCTGCAGCAGGATTTTTTTTAGGCCACTCGTCTGAGCTGAGCGTCACCTGTAGAGAAGTGCAAGAGCAGCCTTGAAAGTTCTCCAAAAAGCTGAAATGTAACCAGTTAAAAATTGGTTTCAGCAAGAGACCCTTGGCTCTCTCACACAAATTCCAGGCTTTGCTCTATCATTTTCTTCTTTTTTTTTGTGTGTGTGTGTACCTTTGCCTCCTTGATTGTGCAATCAGAAATAGACGAAACCGAGTGTAAAGGGAAATGCTCTATTTTGCAAAGGTCTCCAGACGATGAAATAAACAAAACAGAAACAAAAGCAAACACAGAAAGCATGTTTTCCTCTATCTGTGCTTTTAGTTATTCTAGAAGCTACTTGTAACACTGGTTAAGCCAAAGCTGTTACAGCACAGGTGTAATTTTACACTGGAGCAGCTCTTTTTATTCTAAACACGCATGATCCATGCAAATTCAGGCGATTTTTTACCCGATCCGTCCCACATTGTCTGCTAAATGCACAAACACTGCAAACTGCCAGAGATGCTGCAGAAGGGCCATGAATACTTGTGGGCACTGGACTTACCTTAGGGACTTCTTCCCCCCATCCTGAGCCCTTGCAAACATCTGTCTGAGGTTTGCTCCAAATATTGACTGTCATTTTGGTGGTCTGAATGGGATCCAGCTTGTGCATTGCTCTTGTGGAGCACAGTCTTTTTCCAATAGCTGGCACTAAAACCAGAAAATCAGTACTTGGGAGTTACATAATAGCTTGCTCATTGGCCTCAAAAACCTCATCTTTTTTTTTTTTTTCTCTCTGTCAACGGAGACTTTGACAACAAACCTTTTTTTGAGGTTGAAACTTTGTGTAAAATTTGTGAGTTCCTACACAAATGAGCTGCCAGGTGACCAGAGGCCACATAAAATGCAGAAGAAACAGGCTAGGAGAAAGGAACTGACTATTGTTATTAGTAAGTGATATTTCGTGCTTAACGCATTTTCAAACACTGGAAAGCTGGCTTTCCCTTGAGACCTTCATTTAGAACAGCTTAAATTCTGGAATGCGCTTAACTTCACCCGTTGATTTCTGCTGTGTTTAGAGCGGCTACTGATCTGCTCCGCCGGCAAGGCCAAAGCTCCGCAGCCCCAGCGGGCGGGGCCGGTTCTCCGTAGCGCTCCCCTGCGCCCCGGCTCCCGCAGCATCCCAGCACCGGCGGGAAGGCCGGGCCACCGCCAGGAGCCCACCCCGTGCCCCGGCCCCAGGGAAAGGAGCTTCCCGGCCCTCCCTGCGCCCGCCGGGGGCCGGGCCCGCCCTGCGCATTGGCCGCGCCGCGCGTCACTCCCGGCGGCAGCGGCGGCAGCGGGGCCGGGACTTCCTCGTCGCCGCGGCGGCAGCGGCGGGGTCGGCGGCGGTGAGTGCCGGGGAGGGAGAGCTCAGCCCCGCGGTGGGGCTGCTGCCGGTCCCGGTCCCGGTCCCGGTCCCGAGCCCATGNCCGGCCCCCGGGGCGGGGAGCCCGGGGCGGCCACGGGGCTGCGGCAGGAGCCGCTCGGCGCTGCTGCTGCTGCATCGCCTGGCGGCGGGGTGGGCACGGGGCCGCTGTCGCTCCGGGGTCGCTGTGTGCCCCCCGGGGAGTGTCGGTCTGGGCGTGGGAAGCAGCCGCAGGAAGCCAAGGAGCCCGGGGTGTCCGGGGTGAAGGCAGGGAGGGAGAGGTGTTTTTACTGGGATTGCAAAATGGAGGTGATGGCGGGGGGGTTGTCATATTTGATTTTAGGAGTCGATTTTTATATGCTTTCTGTGGGAGCATCGCCATCTGAGGGCACGCGGCTGTGCAGTAGAAATACTCTGCTCCTGCCTTAACTCATTTGCTGGTACACCTTGTGTTCTCTGGCTCCGTAACCTGGTTTACCTTGGACATTGAGTTGGACTGAAACGGAGGCAAAAGGAAGAAGAGAGTGGGCTTTAAGGCTTAGTGGCAGAAAGAGGCAGTAAATTCCGTTGTTGTTGAGCAATGCTGGTAGAAAAAACACATTTGCTATCTGAAATCTCACAAACAAGAGGGAAGGAAAAACTTGTTTATTCATGCCCTGCCAGTTGGCAGATCTCTTTGTTTAGAGAGCATTGAGCGTTGAGTGTTGTTTGTTGCAGTCGTGATATTTACTTAGCTGACTTCCCCAGAAAGGGCGCAGAGTGGAAATGGCTTTAGAATATGTTTTGTGTGATTGGGAGGAGAGACTGTGCATGGCATGAGAGCTTTTAAAAAGAGAGAGGAAAAGAAAAAAGACAAAATAAAATACATCCTGTCATGATCATACATGCAGCATTATTATTTTACCAGACCACCGGGGCTGTTTTTTCACCAAAGGATATATACTTAGTATGTCAGCAGAACCTTATTATAGCAGAGGGTGGGTCTTCCACCCACAATAGATTTCCTCAAAATATTCCTCACAGTGTGAGGTTTTCCTAGCTCTAGCTGCTATGTATGTTCTTCACTGTTTTGATGCTGAATTATTCCTGGAATGTCAGGGTCTGAGGATGTGGTGTTGTATCTTCCCCCCTCTTTTTATTTTATTTTTTTTTTTTTTAAGTATGTGGGGATTCTCTGCAAATGACTGGCTTTACTGCATTGCATCTGTTCTTATCTCTGAAACATGAATACCAAGCTGGCTGCGTTGGGATTTGTGAAGAACAGGAATAGGTGATGTGGTTGGGTACTGCAGTTCTTGTGCTTTTTGCAATCCAATTTTTAAAAGGAGCGGTGAACTTTAATCCCTAACTGATGTGTTTAAGAAAAACATCTCCCCTAAGGGTTTGCCCTCTGAAGATAAAAATTCAGCTTTTTTTTAAGGTGTATTGAGCTGGGCACTAGGGATATTAATCACTTATATAAAATTTCAAACAAGTGAATATAAATCATATATTTAATATATACATGTGTATGTGCAGGCACATGTCTGTTAGTGCTTGCCTACACTAGAAACGTTTTATGCAATTGTTTTAGTATGAGAAAGGTATGCAGTTTGTAGAGGTGGTTTGCAGTGGAACACACACTTTTACTTCCTCTGCTACTGTCAAAGAAGACTAACTGCCTTTACCAGATTGGAAACAGAGTGTGAAATTGTCATTTAAAGCCTCGTTGTGTTTCAGGACACAGCTCCTACTTGAACATATAATGTATTAAGACCTCCAGCAGCTTTTTTTAGGGGGAGAAAAAAAACAGTCTTAAAGTCGTGGTTTTTAAAATGTCTTCAACATAAGTAAATTCACCAGGCCATTGGAAATATTTAGCTGTGCCTGTACACTCAAATTTGCTATGTCGGTTTTTGCTCTCCAGTGGAAAGTGTTGGTCTGTTCCCGTGAAACTGAGTTGCACAGAGATTTATTGGCAAAATGTTTGGAAGATGGGGGTGGCAGTCGATAGAGATGATTTAAAAAACCAAGTGAAAACCAGATTTTCTGTGTCTGGTATAGGGATTGTTAAATATGAGGGGCTTTAGAAAATCTGGCCTCTAGCATGAATGGAGGGTTGAACTCTGAAATATCACTCTAGTGTCTATATGGATTACTGGGAGTTGAAACTCCTGTTTCAAGTAGTGTCTTAGCTGGAGAAAAAAACCCATGTCTTACCAATCACATCATATTCCCTTGCCCATTAGCAGCAAATTCTTGTGTGGAATGTGAACACAAGGAAAGTAATTAATGTATTTTTAGCATTTTTAAATGAAACTAGCACTAGGGAAGATGATTGTAGTCTGTAGGGAGCAGACTGTTGAGGTACCCTTTTAGAAGGTATCCCAAATTAATATTTAGCTCATGTGGTACAATGTCATTGTCGTTCGAGTCGTATACTCGAAATATTTTCAGCTCAGGGGCAGTATCTATTTATCCTTGCAGGGAACGTGATTCTTGGATCTTCAGGATTGCTGCTTATGTCTTTGTAACACGGCAGTTCCCCAGGCTGAGAGAAATGGCAGTCCCAGATTTCTGCCGTTCCAGTGTCACTTTTGAAACGATTCCCTGCCACATTCAGGGTGTTGCTCATGCATTTTTAGTTTGGGTTTTTTTGGGGTTTTTTTTGGTGGTGTGATAGAACGTGAAGTTCGCTATAAATGTAGCAGTTTAAAGCACATTTAAAGCACATGCACACACTTCAATTTTCTTGTGTCCCACGGCATTCCTATTCTTAGCGTAGCCAGTATAGAGGGTATCATCAGGCTTTTGTGCTTAGGGCAACCAAATACAGAGTGTACACCATGACTGATTTAACCAGGCACAGCCTTGTAGCCTCTTGCTTTTTCCTCTGGGTGCTTTGGAGCTGGCCAGTGATAAGCACAGGTGGGTGTGAATGAGTTCAATTATAGAGGAAGAATGGCTGCTAGAGATAAACGGGGTCCTGCATTACTTTAAAGCATCTAATAGGAGATCCTAGTAAACAGTTTGTGGTAGGAAATTGCACCACTGATGAAGTACTGACTGGAAAATCCAATCCTCTCCCTCCTCCTTCCAGCTCAGTCGTGCCTTGGTGGCAGTGACCACAGCTGACAGGCAAAGGGTAAGAGATGAACACCCGTTTCTTAGGGCTTAGATTAGGAAAGGCTTTATTGCTAATACCTAGAGCTTGAATTAGCACCAGGTTTTGGAAACAAACCGAATGCATGTGTTTCCTGTCTGCTCAGAGTGGGAGAAGGAATCTTTGGCTGTTCACGGGTTACCCTTTGCTTTACTGTCTTGTGCTGAGTTAGTAAATGCTGCTGCTGCAAATCGCCTTAGCTTAAAACTTGGCATGGTGTGTCGTAAGACATGATGTCTCAGATCTTTCATTTTCTAATCTTTCTCCTTCCCTTTGCAAAAAAAAAAGAAAAAGAAAGAAAAAAGCTTTAACTAGTTTCCAGTTCAATCAGAGGAGTTCTCAATGTCTTTATTGGTATAGCATGCTTAACAAATAACGCAAACCTATTGAAATTAGGAGTGACAAAGGAGTATTACTAAAATCTTTCACGTGCTTCTTATGAAATGCTGTTTTCTTCCCCCAGCTTTTATGCATTAGCATCCTGTTGTCTTTATCAAGTTCACACCAAGTAATTCCTTGGACCTTTTATATTGCTATATTTTTTCCTTTCTCATGTTACCCCACTCTGAAATCCCTGACTTTGACTGAGCACAGCGCAGGAGATAACACTGACCGCTGGCAAGTTGCATCCATGTGCCTGTCCATTGCTATCAGGGCCAAGCTGTCAATGTGCTGCTCCACGTGAACTGCTGCTTCTTGTGTAATTCTTGTTGCAGTTCAGGGGGGTGTGTGTGTGTTCAGTGTGTGGCTGCAGTGCAATGTGTGTGTGTGTACATGCACAAATTTGGGTTGCAAGACTGTGTTCAATTGAGCAAAGTACTCCTTAATCTTTGTTTATCAGAAATAACACATTTCTGCATTGGCCAGTACACCACAAATACCTGTGTTGTTCTGTTCAGGGCTAGTCTAACCACCTTTGAGGTAGTTTTTAAATATTTATTTAGAAGTGGTCTTGAATATGACACTCTAAAAGTTCAGATTTGGACCTGTTAGTCTAAAAAGCATTACAGTTGGTTTGGGGCATTGTTTGTTATTTGGTTTTTGAAGCAGAGTAATTTTGCAGAGTAAAAGCTTGGTCTCCTGGGTTTCAGAACATTTCTACTGCCTTGCAGATGGAGATGGCCAAGGCATGAAGGTGCTGATTCAGTACCACAGCTGAGCTGTCTTGATTACTCTTTGTCTGTGTAATGGTTTCCTGACAGTTCACAAACCTGACAGTCATGCAGGAAGTGCCTTTTCTGGTTGTTTCCACCTCCTGCTGTGAACAGCTGGATCTCTGTAGCATCACTAATGGTGTACTTGCTTCATTCACACTCATTCCCCTGTTTCTCTTGCCCAGGAAGGATACATGACTTGCTGAAAAGAGAGAAAATGCTATGCTGGGGCTACTCGTCTTATGGACAACCTGGGATAGGTAGCAACCTCCAGGTCATCATTCCTGAACCACAGGTGTATGGATTCATCCATGATAGAAATGTCAAGGAGGTGGCATGTGGAGGAAACCACTCTGTGTTCCTGTTGGAAGATGGGGAGGTGTATACCTGTGGCTTGAACACCAAAGGTCAACTGGGGCATGACTGTGAAGGAAGCAAGCCAGGTAAGTCTGCTTTTAATATGCACTTCAAACTGTCTTGAGGCTGGTGGGCTGAGAAGATTATGGAAGCTGCTTTGTGCTGATTGCTCTGGAGCTGGAGCAGCCAGCAGAGCTGATAATCGTGTCACGTAACGCAGTAATGATGCTGAATAACACTAGCTGGCTCTGGAAAGCTAAAGCTGAGCAGCACGGGTGAGGAGACAGGTCTGCTCACTCTGCCTGGGAAATGCATCAAGACAGAGGCGAGCGCAGATGGTCTCAGGGCAGATTTTGTTATCTGGCATTGTGTTATCTCTTTATGAAAAGGAGGAGAGTCCCATGACTCATGAGTGTCTTCTGCTTTGTCTTTCCGACTGCACTGCATCCTTATGCCTTGTTCAGCTGTTGCTGGGAGTTTTCTCATTTACACCAAAGAGTACAAGCGAATCCGTGTTGAGTATAGCTGTGGAGAACAAACTTGAGTTTGGCCAAGAGGGTTTGTAAATTTTGTTTCCCTCTTTCAGAATCCCTTGTCAACTTGTGCCTTCACCCCTTCATGCTTTCTTAATCTGAAGAAGGTTATTGTAGCATTGTGTTCCCCAGACTCAAATTGCATCTTCTCCATTGTGTTCCAATGCACAGAACCCATGAGCGCAGAACCACAGGCAGCTACTGCCTCTCCCTCCCAGGGTGAAGGAGTGGTTTAATTGTGAGTTGTTATTTGAAGGAACCCTGAAGCCTGTCTTCTGGACTCTTTTGAATGTTGGCCTTCCAGTTTACCTTCCATTAATTTCTTGGTTTTGGCACGTGGTAAAGATACAGGTATTTCTGTTTCCATAATATAATAAAAATCCTGTGCTGTGGGTAATTAGAGCAAAAATCCCTCGAACTGCAGGCTACCCTCTCTAGGGCTTGGGTCTTCTCTGGTGTAACCTATTATTGCATTACAGAGAGAGAAGGTGTATGCAAAATAGCCACGGTTCCCCATGCAGTTTGTGCAAATCTGACCTGACCGACTCTATTGTTCCTTTCCTCTGTCTGTCTTTTGTCTCTTTCTCTCAAAATGAGTTGGTAGGTGTTGGATTAGAGGAGTTGACCTTGAATTTGGCCTCTCTTGCTTTTCCTTCAAGTAGTTTCTAGACAATTACCAAAAGAGATTGGGAATAGCAGGAGTGCTTAAGTCCTCTCCTGTGCACAACAACTGTTCGTCTCCTGAGGACTTGTAAATTTAGGCTCTGGAATAAATGAGATGCTTGGTAAAAGGAAGCCAAGCCTAGTGAATATTCAACTCAAACTGGTGAGGATACTTCATCCTGCAAATCACCCAGCTAGCTCAAGACCAGTGTGGAGGCCCCAGAAATTCAGTACTGAGTGCTGCAAAGATACTCTGAGAAACATCTTTGGGCTAGGCTGCTGTTTTACCCATAAAATAAAGCAAGCATAAGCTGATGATGAAAATGGAGGATTCACAGCAAGTAGATCAGAGCTGGAAATGGATTTCATAAATCCTGAATGCTGAAGTGTAGACCTCTCTCTCAGCTAGGTAATCTTGCTTTCAGCTGGGCCTGTAGAAGAGGGCCAATCTGAGATTTTGAAATAGAAATAAAAGGTTCTTTGTGTTTGATCCCAGGTGCCCTTTTTCTACCCCTTAAATTAGGGTCTGTCACCAAGATGTGAAACCAGGTCCCAGTTATCCTACAGGTTTCATTTTTTCTGAAAAAGGTTCTTCAGTGCTGCTCTTTGAGGAGCCTGTGGCCGTCCCTGAGAAATTTCTCTGCCAACATAGCTTTCCTGGCTGTGGCTGCAATGGGATTTCTGCTGGCTGGGGCAGGTGGGAGGGATGTGCTGTAAAGCAAGGAACAGCTGCTCTTTTTAGCTTATGGTGAGCAGTCACAGCAGCCTTTATGGTAACAGTAAAATAGGGGAGAGCCCCATCCCACACACTGCTCTGTGAGGGTCTGCTTTGTCTTGCAGCACTAGGAACTGAATTTCTTAGTTTTCTTTTGCAAATGGGAACAAGAAGAATCAAGCCTTCCTCTTTCACCCCCACTTCTTCTGCATGGGATAGAGACAACTTTACATCTTCTGTGTAGAAAGGCTTGTTGAAGATCATCTTTTCTGTTTTCCATTGTTGTGGGCCTGTGAAGGAAGCCATGTCTGATAGGTGATGAAGATGTATGTGTGGGACACAGGGTCCTGAGCTGTTGCAAATGATAGAGAAGGCTGTCAGGAGGAGTTGGAGGTAGAGAATAGAAGTGCCGGGAACTGGGAGTCTTGCAGCTGCGTCTCTCCAGCCTCTGCCAGACAGGGCAGTGTGGGCTGAGGTCTCTTGGTTTTCCTGCCCTGTGGCTTGATCCTGCCAAGCCCATGAGGGCAGCTGGAAGTGGATGACCTCTGCCCAGCTCTGGAAGTGAGCTCCATCTCCTGATGCGGGAGGCTGTGACACAGTACTGATTGTCCTCTTCAGGCGGCCCCGGGGGAGCCTCCTCTGGACTTCAGAAATGCTTACCGGGGCTTACAGAGTGCCTTGGTTGTGTTTGAGAGTAACACCGAGACACAAAAATCCGCAGGGGGTTTTGAACCTTTTGAAGGCTGCTTGACTTCCTCAGGGTGGAGCGATCCCCCTCCTGCTGCCTAGGTCTGCGTCCTGAGAGGAAACTCCCTTTTATTTCTCGCTATTCAATTTTGCTTCTCATTCATACTACTCACGAAAATGTCAAACAGTGGCACAGAATTGTTTCAGCAATTCCCCTGGAGGAGCCCTTTAGAGGGCACCTTTTGGAATGAAAGAAAACGTGTTAATTAAAAGCTGTGTTCATGGTCACATCTGCTGACCTTGTGGATGTAACGTGGAGAGGGGGATAGCAGCTGGCAAAGTGACTCTTATGCCTCTCCTCTACGGGGAACAGAAATTACTGTGGGAGTGCGTGCCGCTGAAAGAGTGTAAGTCAGTAGAGGTTTATTTTCTGGAAGTGCCTTTTCCTCTGGATTTTACGTTGTGGTGCTAAAATTAATATTTAAGATGCCTAAGAAGTTTATCCTCACTAAAATAATGTTCTTTTTGACTACAAGCTGACTGCTCATAAGTGTTCCAAACTCCCTCCTTTTGATAATACCAGGGTAATACCAGGTGTGCCACTCCCATGGCTCTACCGCAAGCCAGTTTCCCACACTGTCACACTGGTTACCAATTCATTGTTTTGTCGACTCGTGGTGGTTAGCGAGGTACTTAGAGTCCATCCTTCTTAGGGCTGGATATCTGGCTTTGTAAATACTTAAATGATTGTTTTTCCTCACTTCTTTGTTTTTTCCTTTTCCTCCAGAAACGTTCTGTAGTTTGTGTCTCTGCAGTCACTTGGCAGGGATGCAGAGGGGGAATGCTGTTCCAGCCTTCTCTCACCATGACCATGATTAATAAAGCTTCTGTCTGACCTGCCCTAATTTTCACTTGTGTTGTTATGCGCTTGAAGTCTCCAGAGTCCCTGACCATGTCTTAGGAGAAACAACTTGGCAATCTTGGTAGTGACGTATGGAACCCACTGTTTTGCAAAATTAGTCTGGGTTTGTGTTGATTTCCTGAAATTTATCAGATGATAACATACATTATGTCTCCAACGGGAAGCAATAATTTTGTACTGCAGTAGTTTTAGAAAAAAAAAATTATTCTTCATAACTATATCTAAATTTTTCCTTTTTCAGTCCTGTAATTTCACTTGGATTGATTTTCTTCAGGTCTGCCATGATCTCTTGGCTGCCTGTGATGATTCTTAGATAAGTGCTTTATCTGAATGTGCATGCTGGAGAACAAAAGACAGGCCGAGGTACCTAAGGTAAAGGCTCTTTTGGGATCTGGGTGGAATTAAAGAGGAGTGTGAAACAACTAGCTTGTTGTTAGCACTTTGTAAAGCTTTAAAAACATGCTCGAGTCTGAGATGTGGAACTTGTTTTCTGCTCTAGAGATTTGTTCTGTTCAAATCATTTGGATCTCATTTGACTTCTGCTAGTAAGAAAACCTGGGCTTTGGTAATTAGTGTCTCAAGAGAATTACAGTACAATGTCTCAAGCCAAATTTGCCTCAAACCTTTTGTCTGGTAAGATTCAGCAGACAAACCTATGATTTTTTTTACAAATTTTCCTGTTGGGATGCAAATGTGTAGAGGAGCACTGCCTTTCTGTGCATTGTGGAATCTATCTGCTCATAGCTGCTGGTAGAAATATCATCATAATGTTCATTTGCTTTCAAAAAGCAGGAAAAAACACCACCAAAACAAACAATCAAACCTAGGTGATCCAGCTCTTCTGGATTTCTCTGAACTGAGTGGCCATTCTTTTCAAATGGAAGTCCACTTGTCCTGAGCTTCAGCACAGGGTTACAGTGGCAGAGAGCTCCATGGTCAGGGCAGCGTGCTTGTTAATCATAAACCCTGGAACAGCTGAGAATTCAGATGTGCCACCTGCTTGGAAGGACAGTCTGTGTGGATCTTCCTCTTTTAGCCTCTTCCCGGTGGGTGAGAAGTCAGGCAGGAGGCCCTGGTTGCTCTGGAGGAGAGGTGGCAGGGCTTGTGTTTGTCGTGAGCAGGTTGCAGACAAAGAGCTGTGTATGTTTATGTTTCAGCACCCATTGTAAATGTTATTTGTGAAAAAAAAAGTATGTAATTAAATTGGTCACCCCGTGCAGAAGTTGGGTGTGTTCATTTGTACTCATCCCTCTTGCTCCTTTGATCGATCACAGGACCTGACCAAGCTATTTGAGGCTGCTGTGCCTTCACTAGTGGCTGCAGTGGATTTGCTTTATGGATTTGCTTTATCAATTTCAGCTGAATTGATGTCATTTGGGCTTCAGAATGATTTTAAAATTAGAAGGTGGAATTTAAAATTAGTTTAGAAACAGTAGGTATTTGGTTGAACGAGAAGGTAGTGCTTTCCCTTGGATATCTTAAATAGGCCTGTGTTGTGTTGAACTGGCTGGCTGAGGTATTCGAATATGCCAGGTATTTATAGTGGAAGTTGTTTTAAAATTTGCGTGGTCTTGATCATGAGAACTGACTTGTGCCAGTATTTTCTGAGACTGCAGGACTAGGAGAGCCTAAACTGAGGAGTGAGAAGGCTCTTTAGGAGAGCTGAAACGAATAAAAATCTGATTTCTTGATAGTAAAGAAATCTAGTCAGCACTTGAAATGGCTGTAAGGTGTTCTTAGATGCAACTCTGAAGTCATGTCTCTAAACACACATATATTATTAGAACCACCGGATTTCTCTCCTGATTTCATTTTGCTGAGAGGTAAAAACAAGGGTGAGCCCAGGGAAGCAAGATACTAGTTTTTTACAATCAGTCTGATCTGTTTTTACAGAGGACATGAGGGACAGTTTTAATGCTTCTTTGCCTCAAAAGGCAGAGCTGCAGTAAGAATGACCAGCTTTTTGCCTTCTGACTGGGGGTTTGTAGGGCAATTTGGCAACCTAAACTTGAATTTATTTCTGTCATATTTGTTACTTGTCATTCCTGTATCGTGCTTACTCTTCAGAGGCTTTCTGAAGGTGCAGCTGAAATAAAAGCCTGCAAATGAAATGAAGGCTGTCTGCCTGCCTGGCTTGGAAGGAGCATGAAGCCTTGGCATGGTGTGTGTGGCACTAATGACTGGCCCCTTTCCTGCAACCATGCTGAAGCTGGAAGATGTGTTCAGGATAAAATGGGTGGGTAGCTGTGTGTGGTGAGGTAAAGGGAGAGGGCAGGGAAGAAGCTGGAGATGATAGACACAAGTTTTCTGAATGCCCCAGCCTTTTTGTAGTCAGTATGGTTGTCTGTGCTGGACAAAAGTGATGACTTCATTAAGCTGAGTAAGTATGGCTGAGAGTCACAGCTTCTAGGAGAGATTTTAGTAGTGTGGTGGCTGTTGATTTTGAGTTTGACTCAATTATCTTCAGGCAGCCCGATACTCTTCCTTAAGCTGTACCGGAAGTAAGACTTTATCTCAAAGATCTGTGCAAAACTTCTTTTTCTTATCAGAAATCAAGTATTTTTGGTAGCTGAAAAGAGGTTTGAAGACATGCTTGCTCTCTTCAACACCTGACCTGCCTTTTAAACAGCTCCATGCCTGTATAAACTCACCAAAAGGGAATGTACAGATGCTCATATCTTCTTTTCTCAGAATGCCCAGTTGATACAATTAATAAATTTTTTAAAAATGTTTAATAGGACTGCATTCCTTACCTCCCTTTTCCAGTCACCATGCTTCTTTGCAGTAACATTTTCAAGTAATATTTGTGAAACTGATGGGAATGCCCTTGAAAGCAAGGGCAGGGGTGCTGTACTGTGTCTGCACTGTGCAGGTGTGGCTTTTCAGAAACGTGTGGCTTTGTCTTGCTCCCATGCAAACCACTGCAGGATTGAAATAAATGGGAACAGAGTGAGGAGCAAACCAAGTGCTTTTGAAAATCGTATTACTTAATCAAAGCCTGGGGCTGCCACAAGTGAGATTCTCAAGTGTCACAGCTTTGCAGTGCGTAGTACCAGCCCATCAAATCCAGCGTCCGCGCACCCATTTCCCTAATTCTCCCTTATACTTCTGGTGTCCATCCTCAGTATGTTATGCCAAGGTTTAGTGCATCCTGCCCACCTTGGACTTGCTGCCTTGGAGCTGTGGGATTTGCTGGGGTGTAGATGGTGGACTTGGGGGGTTTCTCAGTAGTCATGGGCCAGCCACACCTTCTGTGCTGCCTGCCAGTGGCCAGCAAGCCTGGCTAAATGACCACCTTTACAGCTCTCTGCCATAGCCTGAAGAGGAAAACAGGCTCTCTCTGGGTATTCTGAACATATGTTTTCACTGTGTTTCTTTAGCAGCTCATGGTGGTTTATTTCTTTGAAAGAACTATCCTTACTAGTTTACCTCCAGGGTCTGAAGGTGGATTCTTCCCTCTGCCAGCTGATGCTTGCCAGGCTGAAGCCCTCTGTGCCTGAGCAGCCCTTTCTAAGAGCCTGCTCCAGCTGTCTGTGCCCATGCCGGTCTGCATCTATAGCTCCTGAGAGAGGCTGTGTCCTCGAGACAAAAGGCAGCAAAGTGGGGAAGGCTTTCTGTGCCTCTGTCTGAAGAAGGGCTTTGCTTTTTCAGGGTAGGTGTCTGCTCACAGCTGTGAGGGGGAGTAGCTGGCAAAACATATGTGAAGTGACACCCTGGGATGTCGCGGTGGCCTCTCACTTCTTGCTCTTGCATTCCTGCCTTGACATGACCAGAAACAGCTTTATAAAGTGAAGGCAGTGTTAATAACTGAGGCAGCCTCTCTCAGGTTTAAGACTGTAAGTAGCCATGCTAAATAAATGAATGAGCAAATGTGTTGTGCAGGTAAACCATCATCTCAGTAAGAATCAGTAGTGTCTCTGGATGAAAGGGGACTACAGAATCTTCTGTTACTTGGAACCTCTCAGCCTTGACCTTTGGACCATGTTCCCACCGCTGTGATCAGCAGTGTTCTGGGGGAGTGTCACCTGCTTTGGTCTGTCTTCTGTCCTTTACTGTCTTCCCCTCCACTTACTTTTCGTTCAGTGAGTCTACTCTCTGTTTACATTTCGTTCTTTGAAACCAAATTATCAGAGTGTTATCAGCTTCAGCGCTGCTGTTGTCTGTCTCTCTGGTCAGGCTTCTCTTTGTACTGCTCTGCTTTCTGCTGCAAGCATAGCACCATTCACGAAGTTCAGGAAAGGAAGACCTCAAGATTTGCAAACTGGACTTGTAAAACCCAATCTCCTCTATGGCTATCGTAAGCTTAAGGTGTTGAAAGTCAGAGGAGGTTACATTTTAGTGTAAACATTGCTTTCTCCATATTTTAAAGCTTTTTTTTTGCCCCATGCTAAGACAAGTTTGAGCGTGAGGTGTGCAGCCATATGTGGGTGAAAGCAGCAGGCAGAAAGCGAGGGTAGCTGTCATGCAGTGGGGATGTGGTCTCCCCATGGGGTTTGCTCTTGCAGTCTGGTGCTGTGCAGGTGCAGAGCACAGTGTTTCTCACACCCTTGTGTGCTACAGTGTCGCGTAATCTGAGCACAAGATGCAACGAGCATGTAATACCTTAGCAGAGACACTCTGTGAGGAGCAGGAAGGTGAAATTGTGGAGCTGGTGTCAGGCAGGGCAGTTCCAGCTGTCTACGTGTTGTGTGTCTCATCTGCCTGGCCATGCCAGAGACTGTAGAGTCACCAAGGTGTGTTCTTGAAGCTGTCCAACAGCCCTGGCCTCCTCCCTGTGCACCTTCCTCTGGTTTTACTGCTGACAAACCACAGCCTGCAGAGGTGGTGTGAGTGAAGCCACAGGAGCAGTTCTACCTGACTGGGTTAGATCATGTTTTCAAAAAGCACATGACAGCTTTGCAAAGTCTGTATTTAGTTTAAGTGGTTTATAGAGTCTGATTTCTTCGTCCCGGTCCAGGACTCCAGATGTTGCCTGTGACAGCTAGGAGTGTGAGATGCCTAGGTGGTCAGAGGGAAATCAGAGGGTCCTTCTTGGGAGCTTTAAGGGAGAGAGGAAGGGGCAAAAAGGCCTTGGCAAACACCATGATTTCCCCTTCTCCAATTACCAGTTTCCAAGTGGAAGAATCACACTTCCACTGGGGATGATTTCTGAAAGAGATGGTGAGTGTACTTGTGCTGCTGCTGGTTAAATGCTGGTATTTTACTGGTAAAGCTGTTAAAAACATTGAATAGCTAAGACACTGAAGTTATTCTGACAGAAAAAAGAGGAGAAGTCTTCATAAAGGCAGGGAAATACCTTGGGCATACTTCTCTCTTAGTGCACTTTCAATTGCAAGCATTTTGATTGTTACACTTTGGTTTTCTCCTTTTCCAGTTTCATTAAAACACTCAGACATGTTTTAATGTTCAGCTGACTTCAGTAGGAGTGAAATCACGAAGTTCATCGCAGCCTAGAAGTAGGGCCAGGATATCCACATGCAGAAACATCTCTGGGATGTGCCATTGGAGACTGGGGAATCAGCAGTCAGCTGAAGTTTACTACTTAATGTATAAAAATCTTGTCAGGGCATTTGGTAGATCCACTTCTGCTTACTTGCTTTTTGTACAGTGGCTTAATAAAATGGTGGTGACTGATAGGTTTGGGCCATAGTGTTTTTCTGATTTTCTTGTACTTGTTGAAGGCAGTAGCAGATTTTCATGGAGTTTCTGGCTGTTGAATCAGGCTTCCCTAAGTGCTAATGCTGTTAGTGTCACCTTGCTAGATGGTTTAATGTGTTGGTGCAATTCATCTCCAAAAGGAGAGAACTCTGCTCCTTTCCTGTAAGAGTTAAGGCTTTTCGGAACTCAGAGAATATAAAGATTATACAGGTGAAATTGAGGTCGCTGTTGGCGTCTGATTAAATATTCAGCTGCCTTGTGCATTGAAACATTGTATCTCACACTTCTGATTTTTAGATCTGGGTTGTACAATGCTCTCTCATTCTCAATGTGCATGTGGACTATAGTAGCAACCATGGCAGAGCAACGAAATTGGCCCATCTGTCCTCAGACTTGCAAGCTGCTAGCATTTAACCCAGAGGAATTTCTTACCTCACCTCACCTCTTTCTCTCTTCCCTGTGTTTCTGCCACCATCTCATCTGGGCAAGCTAGTAAGACACCTATTTTTGAGAATGTGTGAGCACTTTCCTTGCAGACAGCAACAACCAAGATGAGCAGATGCTCTGAGTTGCTTATTGTCAAGCTGGAGAGGCAATGAAGAGTTTTGGCCAGGTGTCCAAGCAGACTGAAATCACTTGAAACTCTTCCAAGACACAGCTTCTTCTGACCAGAAATGCAGATTTTGCCACTGAAGGTGTAACCTCAGGGCTGATGGTTTCTCTGTAGTTTCCAGGCAGTAGAAGCCATCTGGTGCTGTTCCTGTACATCCTGGTACACATATGGCTGAAGGATTTTGCCACGTCCTCTAGCAAAAGCCTGTCTTGTGAGCAGCTGGAAACTATACATAGCAAGGGTGTACCAACTCTCCAATAAAATTACTAGGAGAAGGAAAGCTAATTAATCATTCATTGCCTGTGCATTCTAATTAGAGCAGTATAAGTGAGTGCTTTGTGCTTCTAGCAGTTGCAGACACTGAAGATCCTGTATAGCTTTCCAAAGATGTAGGGGCAAAACATGGGCCCTGTTTTATAAATAGGGAAGCTATGGACTGATGGTGGGCTTGTCAGGGGTTTCCATTCTTGGCCCAGCTTTACTGCCATTCCCAAACCTTCAAGCTAAATGCACTGATTGTCAGAAAGTTGAGTTGTAGAAACATACACCACTTATCCTCAACTTTTGCTGGAGTGTCCTTGCAAACCAAGAAAACACAAGAGCAGTCCTGGGAAGCTGGCCTGTCACCATTCACAGATGGGCTGTCCTGAAGACATTTTGTCTCATTCTTTACTCCAGTATATTTTATGAAAAGACCTAACAGGGTTAAAACCAGAAAAAGTCAAACCTTGATATACCTATTTGTGTTGAGATCCATGGCTTAAAGTGGACAGAAGAGAGAAATCAAAGTTGGAACTCCATGAGATATGAAGAACTGATAAACGACTTCTGAGCACTGGTGCTGTTTTGAGACAGCTGACAGCTTCAGGAAGAAAAGATTGTGTCAGTGTCTACTTCTTGGAACTTGTGAGTTTTTGTTTGTTTTTTGAAAGTTTTATGAGGTGTTGAAACACTGTATTGCATAACTGCTTCAGCCCTTCCCTGTTGCTTTCAGGGTTTTGTTCTGCTTAGCTTTGTAGATAATTGTGCCTGTTAAGCTCCACTTGACTGGTTTTAGTCATCAGTTACACAAGACACAATACTAAGTATAAACTTCACCTTTTGTACCCTTCATCTCAGTGCAGTGATACGTCTTTTCTATGGAGTCAATAATGGTGTTGTGATGCTTTGGAAGTCAAAACAAATGTATACCAACCACTAAAACATCTAATATTTTGATGTCAGGAAGGGATGTGAGGTCAACAAAGAAGTAGTTGTCAGATGTTCTTGATATCCCATGTGAGCTGGGGAATGGTACATTCAGTGACTTGGCAAGCCTGACAATGAACTGGGACCCTTGTTGGACTGCCTGGGCAGCCTGTGATCCCACGGGAAGGCTGGCTTTTTTCCATCTCTGGAAAGAAATGAATGTGAGTGTGTAAAACTTAAACTGTTTGGCATTTACATTTCTTCATGACTTTTCAGGCAAACTGCTATTGACAGGGTCTTAGGAATGTATTGTGGTGAGATGGGCCATACATGCACCTTTCTAAAGGCGAAGAGCTTCAGCTCCAAGACAGGCTTGGTTTTTTTCTGGCTGTGGTTATCCAGCAAGTCCAGGTGAGACTGTACTCTGTTCCCCTGGTGAGCAGTGCAGTCACTGAAGGCTTTCAGTGACACAGGACAGGCTTTCAAAACAAGTTGGTATTTATTAGTCTCTTGGGATGGCATGAAGAGCAAGGTCACATTTGTGTTGCCAAATTAAACTTAAGATGGAGCCAGTGGGGACTGAAACAACCCCGGATTTCTAAACCTATTGAATGTCCTCTCTGTGTCCCAGTGTGTGAAGTCCTTGCCACAGCTGCATACCTCAGGACACTCTTTCTCCATTTGCAGTATTACTGTGGTCAGAGTTCTGCCTCCTCCAGCTCCTGATGCTGATCTTTGGACACTGGAGTCTTGTGTCACCTCCCCAAGGTGCTCCAGTGGTTCAGGGTCAGCTCCTGGTAGTCCTTCTGCAGCAAATAAGACTTGCTGTGGCAAATACTGCTTTCCCAGGGAAGTGTTTTACGTGCCTGCAGGTAGCACAAGAGTCTCTGCTATGAGTGCTCCAACATGCTATATTGTCCACGTTTGCTGTTTTGTTGGACTCGTGATGTCCCCTGGAGTGTTTGGCAGTGTGCACGGAGCAGCTTTGGAAGCGGGGCCGGCTGGTGACTTTGTGAACACTTTCAAGAGCTCAGGTGCTCTGGGTAACAGCCGAGTCTCAGTGCATCCTTCCAGCAGGGGTGAAGTGGTGAAATGATGGGTTCATAAATCAAAGGGTTTTCCTTGGAGAAGTGAATGGCTTCGTCCTCCTCTCCTTTTGATGGCGTGATCCTCTCCAGCAGCAGCAGCTTTAGTTCTGGACCTTCAGGTCCCAGTACAGAAACACACCTGCCTGAACTCAGGTGGTGTGTCGGGCACAGCACAGCAGGTAATGTTTGTCTTGCTGGATGTCTGAGAGGAAGAGACCAGAGCCACGTGTGCTGCTGAGATACCTTGTCTGCTGTTTGTCATTGACCTTGATCAGCCCTTACAGCTGCTGGTTGTTTAGAGCTCTCAGATAAAAATAGGCTCCCTCATTTATATATGTAAATGAATATAAACCAGACTGCCAAGCAGTGCTATAGTTGGGTGCTTGTGGGCCCAAGTGGGAAGCTGTGTGTCTAAATTGAGTTACCACCCTCAAACTTGGCTGCGTCTCTGCAAGGGATTGGCAGTGGGACTGGGTGAAATTAGTGCTGCTGGAAAGAGCTGCAGGACCAAGGGTGTTATTGGATGGCAGGGCTGAAGGATGGTTGGATAGCAGGCAGGTCTCAAGCCCTCCTAGATATTTATGTGCTTGTTACTTGTAAAATTGCACTTCTGTTGCCATTAAGTATTTTGAGTGAAATGAAGCACTTGTTCAGGTGGCATTTTCCTCAGCTAGAATACATATTTAAATAGTTGTCACCTTCTTCTTCAATAACATCCATTAGGGATTTTTCTCCACATTTTCTCGTTCCCAGACTTAGAAGACAAGCCCTCCTGGGGGTACCTTTCTTTTACACTTGTTTAAGACATGTAGATTAATTGGTAAGCATGTTTTGGTGCTAAGTGTGTTAATGATTTCTGGATGCCTGTGATGTGGGGTATCATTTTCATGGAATGACATGTAGTGACCCTTTCCTCTCATGTCACAGGCAAGCGGGACTTCACTAATACTGATCACTGCCTTGTAGCTTACAGGGTGAAATCTTTCCTCATCCACCTGGAATTTGTATTTATTGTATTTATTTGTATTTATTCAGGGAAGAAAAAAGAAAAGCAACTTTGTTTCTGTCTGGCATGCGGGCATCTTTGCCATCACTTGTGTGGTATTTCCAATGTTTTATTGCAAAACAAGACTTTTTTCAATGCCCATTTGTAAAAATTGTTCAGTGATTAAGATTTGGTTATAGATATTTTTAGAGTAGTTGTCAAACCTGCTTCAGTTGTCGAATGTGTTGTAATGATGAAAAGTCAGTTGTGTGTTATCCTCCAGAGGACTTGAGTGATGATTTTTTAAAAATCTTTTATTCCTTCATCTTGTTTTGCTTCCTTTATATGGGAGTTTTTTTAAATGAGTGTTTGACAGTGGTAGTAATAGGTTGATAGGTTCAAACTTGTTCCAAGATTAGCATGGAGAATGTCGTAACACACACATCAAGCAATAAATCAAGGTGTGGTGGAGTTGTGGATGACATCCAGCTTTGTGGATGACTCATCTTCATTGGACATGAGAGCTGTGGAAGGTCAAATATGTTTTACAGGGTCTGCTATCTTCTCAGTGCTGGATGATCCCTGAATCAAAACTGAGTGGGGAAACTTCAAATCTGGGATATCTGTTCCTGAATAACCTGATAGGTTTTCCTGTGTCGCTGAGGCTGGCTGTGTGTAGTCTGTCATTGTGCTTGAGGCATGTTTACCTACCTTCTGTGATTTTCAGACCAGCTTTCAGAAGAGCTCAGTAGTGACACATTTTCAGTAAACCTGATGCTTTTTCTACTGCGGGACGTGTTTTAAAACTAAATTGGGGATCAGCGCACTCATCTGAATGGCTTTGCACGTGGATTTGCCCAGACCTGGTGTCACTGTGAGACGAATGCTGTGACCAGAGACGTTTTCCCTCTGTTTCCCTCAGAGCAAATCGGGGCGCTGGCCGGGCAGCACATCGTGCACGTGGCCTGCGGGGAGTCACACAGTGTGGCCCTCAGCGACCAGGGCCAGCTCTTCTCCTGGGGCGCAGGCAGCGATGGACAGCTGGGGCTCACCACTATAGAAGATGCAGTGACAGTACCAAGGTAAGCATCTAGCAGGGTCAGCTTTCCTCAGGGAAGCTCCTCGGAGGTGATACATCAAGGTTTGCTCACCTTGGGAGGGTCGCTTTCTCTCTGTGTGGCAGGAGTAGGGCCCTTCTCACGTTGAGATGAAGGTGATTCCTTCTCCTTTCCACTGCTGTTCTGGTGCTCCCTGAGCACTGCAAGTCCTCAGGAGGTTTGGGCAGGACAGACCTTCTGCCCACGGATGGTTGAGGTATGGAAGAGAAGATTGGAGCGTGCTTAGCTTCCTCTGTGAAAAATGCCGCAATGTTTTGTACAGAAAAAGGAGGTGTGTGAAGGAGGACTCAAAACCAGAAATGCTGTCATTTGGTCTGCCACTGCAGATCCAGTGCAGAGCAGAAGTTTGGGACATCTCTCTAGGATGGCTGTCGTTGTCGAAACAGTATTTAAAGGAAGAGTTTCAATTACGGAAGATTATTGTTTGAGCTGAAGGGCTCTGTGGGAAGACAGTCCTTAACTTGCGTGTGACTCTGATAAAACAGAGAGAGACAGGCTCACATAGCAATGTGATAGGGCCATTTTAAAAATAACATTTTTGTGGAATAACTTGAACCTTTGACATGCTATTCTCTGTACAAAGCACTGAAGAGGGTTTGGTGCTGTAACTCATTGGAACTGCTAGGCCCATAGCAGCATGAAGGATGTCAGTGCCTGAAAAAGAATAGTGAGAGAGACACCAAGAACCAGCTATTTTCACCATTTCCAGATGGTTGGATTCAGTGTTATAGCAGGAAATGTAGTTGAGTTACTAGTCAAGTGTCTAAAGGTCTGTATGCATCTATTACATATGGATCTGTATTGCCTTCAAGACACTGTTCCTCAGTCTCAGAACCATAGATTGTGTGTGTATGCATAACAAATATCTGAGTGGAAATTGTAATTTTTATCTAAGGTGATGCTGTATTTGTGGACACTTATTCTAAAATTGTGTTGTCATCTCTAGGTTGATAAAGAAGTTGAACCAACAGACGATACTGCAGGTTTCCTGTGGAAATTGGCATTGCCTGGCTCTGGCAGCAGGTACTGTAACATTTGTTACTAATTACCAAAATTTGTGCTGTTATTTTGCACAGTGTCCAAGACTGCATATTTCTGCATAATAAATCAAGGACATCCCATGTCCTGACTGCTTTTGGGCCAAATGGGATGCTATAAAATGGATCAGGTACCATGAATATTGAGGAAGAGCTTTGTCAGTACTGTGAAGGAAGAAAACATTACAGACCACCCACTGTTTCACTGGTGAATGATGGCAGGAATGCTTGAAAGCTTTCCATCTTGATTTAGAAAAATGTGTGTAATTAATTTGTGTTGAAATTTTCCTTGGCTGTTACTCTTCTGTGTGAAACATGTGGACTGTTTTTTGTTGCGCTGTTTGTTACAGCAGTTGTATTTTGTATTTTGCACTTAGTTGCTTGTGTGTTTATTTGCCTGATGGCTTCAGGCTTTGCTTTTTTTTTTAGCAAAGAATGTCTTTCTTGATTTTGCCTTTTTTTCTTTTCATCATGAGGTTTGGGTGGGGGCAAAGCCTCCAGAACTGTTTCTTTTTAATTTGGGCAGACTTGCTTTTCTGTTGTCGAATTTTTACTCACCATTCTCTCTCTTTCTTTGTTTCAGATGGCCAGTTCTTCACATGGGGGCAGAACAGCTATGGTCAGCTGGGCTTGGGCAAAGAATGTCCCTCTCAAGCCAGTCCACAGCGTGTCAAGTCTCTTGACGGGATCCCTTTGGCTCAGGTTGCTGCAGGCGGAGCCCACAGTTTTGCCCTTTCTCTCTCAGGAGCTGTGTTTGGCTGGGGGAAGAACAGCTCAGGACAGCTGGGACTGAGTGATGAACGAGGTATGAAAGTTATGCTCCTAGGTGAAAGGCAGATGGACTCCTTTGGCCTAGTGTCTCCTGTTGCATGGACAGTGTGTTTTTACTGAATGGAATGTAACTCAGCAGCTCCTCCTGGGTCGAGACAGCAGAGAAACAGTCTCTGTCTCTACAGGCTTTTCATACTTAGTAAAAACAGAAACATCCCCTTGTGGATGTTAAATTAAGTGAGGAGGGTCAAAAAGAATGGTCTTTCAAGTGTGAATGTGAACATACAAATATCAAAGAAAGTGCTCATATTCTTTCTCCCTCTTCTCAAAAATACTTTGTCCATGTTGTGTTTGAAGTTGGTTGGAGCAAAGGCTTTCCCTGCAGAACAGCAGGCTGAACCCATCTCCTCATTTCCCAACATAATTTTGACTGGTGAGCATCTATATGCTACAAAATTATGTCAACACAGAATATCCCAGTATTGTAAAATGTTGTTTAGTTTGTTGTTGGTTTATTTATTGCAGTTTACCAGACATTTAGGGCCAATGATAGTTTTCTCAGGTGCTAGTCTGAAAAGCCCAGATCTCCTCTGCTTGTTGTTCACACACTCTTTTAACTTTTTGGAATAAAACAAGTGAATGGAAGATTTTCTTTGGGGCTTCAAATCAACCTCTTTATTGTTTTCTGCGTAATTCCTGAGCAGCTTTAAATATCTAGGCAAGTTACTGAGTGTGGATGTGATATCTAGCATGCACCTAGATGCCTTGTACTGTCTGTGAAGTAGAGCTGAGCTAATAGAAGAGCAGCAGTGTCCTTGCCATGTAGATTGGCAGATAAATGCTTCTAATTAAAACAAAGCTGCAGTTTACATATGAAAGGCTTACTTTGACACAGGGCTAATCTTAAATGAACAGAATAGGCATCAGCTTGTGGGGTGGTGCTGGCCAAGGATCATATTCTACTTCCCCCTCAGTGCCTGGCATTGTAGTAAATATGTGGTATTTATGGTAAGTGAATCATGGTAAGACAGTGTGAATTATACTTGTCAAACATGACCAGCAAGGTCTGCAAACATGGGTATTCTGCAGCACTGTTATTATTAACAATTATGCTGTAGAGAGGAGAAGTGTCATTCCTGTCAAAAGAAAGATCAGAGTGCTAAAATACAGAAAACAGTAAATCAAAAATATGCTCTCAATTCTAAAGTCATGGAAATGTGACCATGTTTCTTTCACTACCCAGTAAAAAAGCACCTTACAATCCTTAGGTGAGAATCTTAAGAAATGGGCAACTTCTATAGGTAGGAACCTGATTTTTTTGTTGGTATGAAATAAGCAGCTGCTCCCCTTAATATCTAACTGTTTTGAGGTGCCTACTGCTCCTTGAAGTGCTTAGCTTTTATTTTTACTGTATTCATCCCTGGGAGACAGACTTTAAATGATTAGGAGTGGCAGAGTGAAGGAGAAAAGCATCACTTGATGGTTGGTAGTGATTAGCCTTTGCAAGTAGGAGGATCTTCTGCTTAAAGGATGACAGCAGAAGGAAAGCTGAGTATCTAAATACACACTGGGATTCAGCTTACCACGTGTCTTGCACAAGTGTCTCCCCCATGTCAGGGTTGTTCTGTATGGAAAAGGTCTAAGCAAGGTTTTGGAAACAAATATTTGCAGTCATCCCTGAGGAGTCTGAAATTGAGCATGAAGCTGAAGGTGGGTGTATCTAGGCTGCACTCACTGTATCTCCCAAACAGCAAGTGCATGTTGAATTTATACAAGATAATCAACACTTGCATTCTTGCTCTGGACAATTTTGAGTCAGTCAAGTCTTTTAAGAACTCAAGGGGAAAAGAAGTACTCAAAGACACGTGGGGTTTTTTTCACCACAGTTGTTAAAGTTTCCCTTGTGCTCATAGACCACGTCTGAAAATCAGACTGCCGGTGCTTTTCTTGGACACGCAGGTTTGTGCTTGTGAAACAGCTGCTTTATTTCCTTTGTCCTCATTGCAGACCGAGAGTCCCCTTGTCACGTGAAGCTGTTGCGGTCTCAGAAGGTTGTTTACATCAGCTGTGGAGAGGAACACACAGCAGTCCTGACAAAGGTAAAGATGCTGACCTGGGAACCCTGGCCACTGTCTCACCTGCCTGATGGTTTCACAGTACTTTCCTGGGTAATCACAGGAAAACAGATTGACTTACTGTATTCCTTCCAATCCCAGTAAAAGAACTGAATGAAAATATAGCCTAATTATTTATCCTGAGATTCACTGCCAACACGATCCTTTGCTGGTTTTGAAGATAAAGATGTATATAATCCACGGCAATAAATAGCGAAACTCAGGTGAATCACTTAAAGAAATTAGCTTTGGGGGGGGGAGAAATGAACAAACACATCCAAAGGTGTGAAAATAGCATTTTGTGGGAAAATAGAGTAATACTGTGCATCAGAATAAGGTGGAAGCTAAAAGGAATGAGTGTTTAAATTAAGCATTAGTAGTCACAGCATTTACAAGAGGTTTTCAGTCCCAAACGTGCTGCTTCCAAGTGGTATATAATTGAGTGGCCAGAGGACAGGGCTAGGATTTGAAAGAGAGCTGTTCAGTTCTTGCCTTGCCTCTGCCACTTGGTAGGTGTTGCTTTGTGTTTTGGAGCCTCAGTGTTTTCCACTGTAAAATGAATTAAACAACTGACTTTGGGATTCCTGTGGGAAAAATACCATTGTAGAAAATTACTTCTGTAGAAGCTTGTCTAGTGTAGAGATACCTGAAGATAATTCTGTTAGTTGCTGATGGGTGGCAAGGTAGTTTATTTGCAAGCTGCGTTAGCAGAACCCGAGTTTCCTTCCTGAATCCTTTGAAAATCCCCATCAATCTCTGCCTAAGCTTTGGGCTCGTACTGAAACTGGAGTCAGAGAGATCCTGCTGGGTTATGGGTCCCTAAATGGAGACTCTGCTGTTTGATTTGCTAACAGAGTGGAGGGGTGTTCACCTTCGGTGCAGGTTCCTGCGGGCAGCTGGGACATGACTCCATGAACGATGAGGTGAACCCCCGAAGAGTTCTTGAGCTCATGGGCAGTGAAGTATCCCAGATTGCTTGTGGCAGGTGAGTCCTGTGTGCAGTCAGAAACTTTCTTTGATGGAGGTTAATGCTGATACTGGATCATGCAAATCGGGGGAAATAGTCCTGCTTCTGCATTCTGTGTGTAAAAACTAAATGAATTTAAATTTTACTTTCCATGAGAATTTTAAGGCCCTCTAAAGGCCTTAAAACAAGATGGTTTTTTAATTGGGGTTGTACCCTGCGTTCTAACCTGTAAAAGATGCTTTCCCAGCTTAATAATTCAGCAAGACTTTAGAGCAGAAGCCCCTTTGGTCACAAGTTTCCAGCCTCTTTAATGAAAAGTGAGTTAGCAACCCTGGTGCTGTGTTGTTGCCTTTCAGTATGTACAGGCTTAGCAAATGACTAAGCTGATGCTGTGAGCCTGATACCAACTGCATGCTGGCACAAGCTGCTCTGTGCCACTTCCACCCAAAGGGCTCCATCCCATAAACTGGTGCCATCAGGTGGCAAAAACTGAGCATTGGTGCCCGTGTGAAGGTGCTGCTCAGCACCAGCTTCTGGCCTAGGAGAAATGAGAATAGGTTTTAGGCTGCATTTGGTTTGGTTGTTGGTTTTTTTGTTTGTTTTTCGTTTTGGGGTTTTTTTTTGTTTATTGTTAAACAAGGCCCAAACTCTGTACCCATCTCTTACAGACATCACACTTTAGCCTTTGTGCCTTCTTCAGGAATGATCTATGCATTTGGCTGTGGAACAAGAGGCCAGCTGGGAACAGGGCACACTTGCAATGTAAAGTGTCCCTCTCCTGTCAAGGGTCACTGGGCAGCTCATAATGGGCAACTCTCAGGGAAACCTGGTATGTACTGTGCTCGATTTGAAATGGCAAATGGACATAAATAATTTCACCCATGGCTGTCTAAAGACATCTTGACATCGTTCTGTGAAATTTCTGGAAACAGCAAAAGAAACCCATCCTATTGTCCCAAAGGCACTGTGGTAATTTCTGGGTGACCTTTTGCTCTCTCTGTTAATGTGTGCCATCTCCCTTTTTCTTTTTATGGCAGAGCTCAGCATTTGGCAGTCTTAAAATTGTACTAATCCTTTGTTCCAAAGGCTTTGTTATCTCTTTAAAGCCCCTACTGCAGTTTAAAAATGACAGCTTTCCCCTCCTGTGTACCTCTCACGAAAATGCTGCAGTGCTTGGGTTCCAGCTGATTTCAGCAGGGCCTTCAGAGGACCCAGGTGCTCCTTGTAGTTGTACTGTGAGTGCAAATGGGAGGGCAGAAAGCACAAGCAGGGACTTGCATTCATCAGCCTCTAACACAGTCGTGTCTTTCTCCAACAGATGCCTGTAAATATCACATTGTTAAACATATCTTCTCTGGAGGAGACCAAACATTTGTGCTTTGCTCCGAATACGAGGTAAACCAAGTGAAGTATCTTTTCAAGTCTTCTCCCCTGTCCCAGCATTCACAACACAGCTTTTGTTTTTGCTAAAATCTTCTGAAATGGAAGTGTTGCTTTGGAGTCCATTCTGCCTTACAAACCTTACCAGCTCTGACAGTTGTTACAGGGATTTACAACTTCAGTGGCTGAAAGTTGCCTTTCTTTAGAGGCGCATCGAAGCCATTGGGAATACGCTGATTCCAATTTAATCAGCAGGGAGGGCAAGCCAATCTTTGCAGATTGGAAGCGAGGGGCTGCTTTCCACCTGTGGCACTGCCTTCTGCATGGTTGGTGCATAGGGCCATCAACCACATACTCTGGGATTTTGTCAAGCAGTGCTGGATGGAGGGCTGAATGCTGAGTTGGTTTTCCTGATTCTGTCTTCTTTCTTCTTTCAAGAAGTGTTTGGGATAAACTTTTGAGGCATGGAAGTAGGTCTAGAATAACTGTACTAAGCTTGTAGTTAAATATGACAGTATTTAAGAGGGCTTTGGTACATCTAGGAGATGATATTTTGATTTTTGTTTTCCTCTTTTTAAAATGTATTTGAGGATCATTTTTTTCCCCCGAACTTTTTCATACCTTCCCTTTTGGACTTCTTAGTAATGCCACAAAACTTCCTAACCAAACCTTGTCAGAGACCACACTAAGGAAGCTATCAGTTAATTATTACAACAGAGATTATGGATAGGAAGGAATTGTTTTACAAGCCTTGTCTTTGCTGAAATCTGTATCTTCTCACAGAATTCCTTGCCTGCTGATGATTTCCGGACCATAAATGAAACACGTTACACCTGTTTAATAAATGATGAAACTATAGATGTCTGGAGGCAAAAGCTTTTAGAAAAGAACAGTTCTAATTCTGTCAAGTAGGTATTGTGGCACTGGACAAGCCTTTTGTTGAAAGTTCTATTTAAATAATTTTGTTGGCTTCCGTGCCATGCTTTCACTTGAAATTTAGCACCCTTTTCAAGTGTTTCCAAGGGGAGGAGTTGCCAGTCACAAGGCTGCCAGGTGAGAGCTTCTGAGCAAAACCAGAGGAATACGAGGCTGCCTCAGCATTGCAGATGGTGGGTGGGAACTTGATTTTAAAGTTGCCCTGCATTGTGTGCTTAAAATTCATGAAAAGCAGCAAGAACTTGTGAACAGACTGATTAAGTTCTTTCCCCAGTGTGCCTGCTATGAGAAGGGCAGAATAGGTGGAAAGGAGGCACTAATTCCTCCTTTCAGAGAGGGACCTTTCATGATCCTGAGTGAACTTCTTGCCCTCTGTGCCTCTAAAGGGGTTATCCTGACATTGTTTCCCATAGAAGGAAGGGAAAAGAGATGAAGAGATGTACTGAGGCCTCCATTCATAACCTGTATCTCTGTTTCCTTTTGTCTTCCTGCTGCAAACAGTAATGTTGTTCAGATACTGTCCTCAGCTGCCTGCTGGAATGGAAGCTTCTTGGAGAAGAAGTAAGTGGCAAATATCCAGAAGTATGGCTTTCCCTTGAAGCAGACTGGAATCCCTTTGCTTCGCTCACTTCTGCAGTGGGATTTGATGTTTTTGATCAGACAAGAGATGGGGGCAGAGAGTGTTCCCTAAAGAGGTGGGTGGTCAGAGCTGGGTGAGGAAGGCAAAGGGTCTAAGAGAGTGCATGGTGAGTGTTCTGTAAGTGGCACAGATTTCTTGGAGTTGCCACAGTTGTTATTCTTCCTTATGAAATAGATGCCAACTTTAAAAGGGATAGGAATATGACATTAAGGGAGATTAGAGATGCCACGTATCTGAATAGTCTCTTACCCAGCTGAGCTAGCTGGTGCATGTGAAAGTATACTTCCACACAGGCTGCTCTTGAAAATACCTCTGGGGCAGCATGGAAGTGCTTTCCTTTTAGGTGACATCACATGTGGAAAGTTTTGTGCTCCTGCTTGCAAAAGGAGGAATTTGAAACGGGTGTGACCCACAATAGGCGGTGACAAGGTTGTCAGACATAGCTGAGTCAAAGGCTGTGGGTTGGGAAGGCTTGTGTTGGCTGTGTCTGTAAATGTTGAGGAGGTATCAGCATAAGATGAGGAGGAGGAGAAGAAATTTTTCTGGTGATGTGATGAGTAAATGACCTGTAACTAGGTGAAGAAAAGCTTACTTACTCTGAGTAATCTTGGCATAATACGTTCCAAGAGCAACTTGAAAAAGAAAATAATTTGCTAATTATTCTGATGTTTTTCTGCTTGTGCAGTGGTTTCTTCTCTAGCGTTGTGACATGTTACTGCATCAGGAGAGTTGTGTCATGTTGGTTTAAAACCCTTGTTGAGGTATCCAAGTTGTTGAGTCACTTTAAATAGTCTCACGTCTCCTTTGAATGTAGAAATGAGTGGAGTTTGTGGCTTCATCAGCCAGATACAGTTGTTCTTCCACTTCAGTGATGTCTTGGCTAGTGCAGGACTTAACTTCTACAGAAAGTCTTTGAGCAAATGAATGATAAATTCTGAAGCCTTAAATGAGGCTGTATTTAACTATATACCTTTATACGTGAAATCTTATGTCACGGTGCACTTGATAGAAATACCCCGGTGCATCCCTCCAGTATCCTAAGGCCATGTAGGCCTGTTTGCATTACAGGATTAGATGGAGGAGCAGCTTTTCCATGGGTATGTGCCTGAGCACACCCAGCACTACCTTTGCAGAGCACAGCCTGAAGCCTCTGTGTCTCTGGGGAGCTATTTCCAGCCTGGAGCCTGTGCTGTTATGGAAACAGCCATTCTACTACAGCAGGCTGTGTTTAGCTCCTCATCTTGTTACAGTCACACCATCAAACTGACAAATGCATCCCGTCTTTAACAGCTGCCTTCCCCTTCAGAGTGTCTAATACAGCACTCCTAAGACAGTGAAGGAGTCCTGGGGACACCAGAGACTTTGATGAAGTGTTTCTCTGCAAGAATCCCAGCCCTAACCGAGGCCTGGAGGAGTTCAGAAGGGAGAGTCTTTGTTTCTAGTCTTAGGAATTCCCTCATGGTCATTTCTCTGTTGCTTGCTCTCAGGCCCTGTCAATACACAGGTAATGGGGTCTCTTCCTTAAACTTAATGCCTGTCTGTCTGTGATTTCTTTTTTAAAGAATCGATGAACATTTTAAAACCAGCCCAAAGATCCCAGGGATTGATCTGAACTCCACAAGAGTGCTGTTTGAGAAGCTGATGAACTCCCAGCACTCCATTCTCCTAGAGCAGGTATTGCACTTCTGAGATTTAGGTATTCAGAGAAGAAATTAAGGCTTTGTCTCTCTCTAGCATGGAAGTACCAGCAGCATTTTTGGGGAAGGGTTGTACTGCAAATCTAAAAGCCAGATACTTGATGGTACTTCTTTGACCTGGGCTGATTTTGACCTCCTCAGAACGTGTCTCCAAGACACGTTTTATTTAAAAACAAGTTTTATCTCATGGCATTTAATACTTGAATGTCTGCTGCAATTAACTCTGTGTATATTTGTAATTACTATGTATCTATCAGGAGTTGAGTACTTTATGGTCGTATAATTTATTCGAACTCGGAGAATTTCTTTCACAAATGCAGAGCTGTAGGATAAAAGCATCCATGTTCCCCTTGCCACTTTTAGCTATAATATTTATAGCTTTGGGTTTTTTCACTCTGGGTTTGACTTTTAAAACAGGGTTTTACCATTTCATTGGCTCTTAAACATCGTCTACATTGTAGGTGCTCTATCACCCAGGATAAGTTGTCTTTTTTGTTTTGTTTTCTCTCTAGATACTGAAGAGCTTTGAAAGCTTTTTGATTCCTCAGCTGTCCAGCTCGCCACCAGATGTTGAGGCAATGAGGATCTATCTCATTCTCCCAGAATTCCCACCTTTCCAAGACTCCAAGTATTACATCTCGCTGACACTTCCTCTAGCAATGGCTATTCTGCGCCTGGATACCAACCCCAGCAAAGTGCTTGGTAAGTGTCATTTAAGAATTGTTTTAATGTAGAAGTAAAATATCATTTCAAAGAGCACTTACTAGGGAGGTTAATCTAATTTACCTTACCTAGTTTACCCCCATTCAGAGACTCAGTTCCAGATAAATTTGCATTCCTCTATAGAAACAGAGATTTTTGTATATCATGAAGATTAAATGATCCTACTCTCTTAAATCTGATCAGCTATTTATCACTTTAGAATATCTTTTCTGTATAGGGTAAATAAAAGGATACTAAATATAATATCAAATTATTTTGTCTTCTACAAGATGCAGACAAACCTGTTGGTCTGTGACTAAGCTGAACACTTCAACTCTTCTCCCACTTCTGAGACTTTTAATTTCTAATATATTTTCCTGTGAGCTTATTTTAAGCTGAACAGAACATACGCTGCCTCTTGAATGCTACTTATGTTTGTTAAGCTACTACTGTTCTTGTTATCTTACTCTGTTTCTTAAGGCTGTCTCATACTAAATCTGATATTATTTATCATGTAAAATGCTATGTGATGCATTCAGACCTCCAAAAGAATCACTCTAGCAAATTTATTTTGAGGTTCAGTGATTTTTTAAATTATTATTCAAAGAGGTTTTGGGTCTGTTTCCTCCTGTACTTGGAGTAGTCCTCTGTGATTTTTAGCATACAGAAATGTAGAGGATTCTCAAATTTTTGCCTGTCAGACTCTATTGTTTTGTTGACACTTGAGAGGATAAATGGTTTGTTTCTAACATGACATGATGGTTTCCTAAGCTCCACCTTCTACTTTGCAGGTGATTTGTTCTAGGAAAGAAGCTAATAGTCAGGGGCCCTTTGGAGGAGAGTAAGTGTTACCTGTCCTTGGCAAGAAAGAAAGCAGCCTCTCTAAAGAGGGGGTTAATCCTTTAGTGCAGATGTGCCAGGAGACGCGCTCTGGCACCTGCTAGAAAAGTATGTGGTGCTACAGAGAATCGCCCGGGCAACTCTTTCCTTGTCACTCCTGAGAGACAGCTGTTTGCCCACAAGATCACAATATCCTGATGCCAGATACTTGAAACAGTGTCTTGAACTGAAGGCTGAAAAACTTCAAGTTCAGGCTCTCACCCTGATCGGGGTTTGGGCTGGGTAATGATTGGTGTGGTTAGATGAGAGTGGAAAGGGAGGAGCTTTTCAGTTTCTGGTATTTAGGTAACTCTGCTTCACTTTCCTGTTGCTACAGCTGGGGCAAGAATAGGGAAGTTTTTCAAAAGAGTCTTCAGGTGTATTCCCCTTTTTTCAGTTGTAACCCGTTATTTAGGGGTTACTCTGGCCTTTGATTAAGGTTTATATTGATGTCCTCTGCTTTCCAGATAACTGGTGGGCTCAGGTGTGCCCAAGATACTTCCTCAGGCTCGTGGACCTCTACAAAGGCGCGGTGGTTTACCTCCTCAGTGGAAGGAAGACGCTGCTGATCCCCGTCCTGTTCAGCAGCTACATTACAGCTGCTCTCAGGCTTCTGGAGAAACTCCACAAGGTGAGAGGAAATGTGTTGGCTTGAGATGATTCAGTCTTGCCTGCCCTTTGCCAGTCGTGAGCTGTGTCACTGTCCACCAAGACACCACGTGGGAAAGATGTTAGTGACGTTCCTGAGTCCAAGGTTCTTGAAGATTGTTTAGTCCTGTCTCAAACACTACAAATAAAGTTACCCTAAAGAAGGCTGCTGCGGGGCCGTGCACTGTGGCATCACAAACACCTGTCCCTTGATGATCTCCCCTCTCACTGTGTTGTTGCTGGCTAGTCTGGGTGAGGAGGAGAGGGAACTAAAATAAGTTAGAAAGAGATTTGTCTTGATTCTTCTTGGTTTGTACTAAAATATAAGAGACTGTGTGTTTTTTGCAAGATTTTCTGTGTCCTTTTGTTGCAAGCTGTTATAATTGATTTTATGAAAGCAAACCTGTGTGTTCTAAGAAAAACGCTGAATATATATTAAAATATGTTGAGTATTTCCATCTGTTCTCTTCACTAGGTGAATCAGAAGGTTAAACACGTGGAATATGATAAGTTTTATATCCCTGAGATTTCCAGCTTGGTGGACATTCAGGAGGATTATCTCATGTGGTTTTTGCACCAGGCTGGAATGGTAAGAGGTTTTATGTATAGTCATGAAATAGCTGTCCATGTTTGTGTCTCTGGCTGTAGATCTGTATTTTCAATACCCTTAATGAGGGTGTAATGTATTCGGTACAGGAGCATCTATATGTTTAGTCTCTCAGATCTGAGCACTCGGTGGCTTTACGAAATTGACTTTAAAACAAAAAAGGCTGTCAAAACAGTTGGAGCTAACAACATTTAAGCAAAGCTTGCAACAGTCTCTATGATTATTCATGTGATTTTCATTCAGTCTTTGCACAAGGGGATTAATTCAGTCACTGGATCCTTTTAATGTAATCAAGACCTCAGGAGCCAAGTCCTGTATTCTAAAATTATAATTTTTGCCCTTTACTTCTGCTGTTTAGGCAGGTATTGTGAATAATGTAGCCAGTGATGTTAAAATGTTGCTCTGTAAGAGGAGGCAGTGTGGCGTTCTGGCTAGGGGACTGAACCAAGCCTCAAGAGATGTGGGTTCTATTCCTGGCTCTTCCAGTAACCTGCTGGGTGATCTTGGGTAAGACCCTTCACCTCTTTTATGTCTCACTTTCCCATCTGTAAGGAAGGAGATAACTAAGCTGAGGGCTGGAATATGCTGTGTGGGAACCCAGTGAGATTATTTAATTATAGCAAGGAAAAAAATCCCAAGTGTAAAAAACCACCAAAAAACATCTGCCAAGGGATGCTGCAAGAGTAAAACTAGACTGTAGTGATAACTTTTGTGTGTGTTTTCTGGGCTTTTAAATGTTTTGTGTGCTGTGTCCCCATCCTTTACTTTCCATCATTTAAATAGTGCTGCTTTGTGCTTTTAGTGAGCAGAACAATAAAATTAAATTATGTAAGGGGTAGGACTTTATGACTTAAATTTATGTAAGGGATAGTTAAAAATGTGTCAATGTGGCTAATGACAAGTCATTTGCATTGCAGGGGTGTTCTTGTATCACCATGTAGTGGCCTTATGGTCTCTCCTGTTGTTTCATATGGTTTCTGCCTTGGGAGTAGTTTTTTTGTTATTCTTCATAAGAGCAGGTTTCACCCATGGCAGACTAACAGAGGCTTCTATGCCAGTCAGTCGTCTTAGAAATGTTTGATGTTCATGTTTTGCATTAGACTTGTGCATTTTCTTGAGAAGGAAGTTCCCATGCTTTTCTTTAAGAGGAAGAAAAATGGGTTGTTGGTCCCAAAGGAGGAAAATTTACTTTGGACTAGTCCATCCAAAAAACCCACAAGACACAAAATCGAAAGAGTTAAAGATTTTCATACTTCTCTTTTTCTTTCACAGAAAGTAAGGCCATCCATCATGCAGGTAAGAAAATTGTTTCTCAAGACTCTTATTTAAAGAAGTGCTCTGGAAGCTGTGGATAGGAACAAATCTTGCCTGTCTTTCTTGCAGGATGCTGTGACTCTCTGCTCTTACCCTTTCATCTTTGATGCTCAAGCTAAGACCAAGATGTTACAGACAGATGCAGAATTACAGATGCAGGTAATCATTCTCTCTCCCAATTTTCCTGCCACATTTCTTTTTCTCTGCCTCTTGCAGGGGTGCCTGCATGGGAAGGGTGTTAACTGGGAGCTGGTGGGTGCAGCACATTATTGTTTCCATGATACAGGAGAGCAGTGTAGCTGGAAAACCTTTGCCCTGGATGATGCAGAGGCAGTGCTTGGTGTCTTTCCCTTCCAAATGTTTGTCTGGCAACATCAGAACTGCCAGATGTGCATGTGGGGGAAATTTAAACTGTATAGGGAAGGAGTAGTTATGTATTTATGATAGTCCAAGGATAAGGAGTAAGGTCTCTATTAGAGGAGCTGTAAGACTGGATAAGTAGACAAACGTTCAGGTAAGTGGACACTTGTTTCCTAATTCCTGCCTGGTGCAGGAGTGGTTGTTCCTTCTAATAATGAGGTGAGTGTTGTAGACCATCTCCTGGTGCTGTTTGTGTTGCAGGCAGCAGCTGTTGTCAGCAGCCCACCCACCCATCTGCAGGGGGGGCACAGCCCCGGGGCCCTCCAGGAGTGTCCTGACTGCAGGTGTCCAGCTCCAGCACCCTGTAGGTGGCAGCCAAGCCAACTCTCAGCCAGGCTGTGGCAAGGGCAGCTGGCCTCTGTGCCAGTGTCAATGTCCCAGTGCCAGGCGTTGCTCACACAGGTGCCTCCTGAGACAGGCACCGCGCTGGGCACTGCCCCCTCATCCAGTGCAGCTGGGTCTGGGGCTCGTCCCATCCTCTGTGAAATAAGTTTGCTGAGGTCCTTGGTTGTCAGGTTCCTTCAGAGTGGAAAACTGTCATCACAGTCCCTTGTGGCCATGGTGCTGGTTCCATGTAATACCCATCTCCTAGTTTTTCTATGGCTGCTTGAGCACACAGCCTGCAGCAAGGCAGAGGAGGCTTGGCCTATGCTCAGATGCTGCAGTCACCTGTTCCTGCTCTCATTTTGTCAGCCTCTTGCATGTTTTCAGCTGCCCAGTTTGTGAGCAGTGCACTGCTGAGAGGAGATATCGACCTTACCTTGGCAGAACAGCAGACAGGTACAGGTTTTGTTGTCGTGAGAGACAAGATCTTCAGCAAGACAACCTCTTAGATGCCAGAGAAACCAGTGTTCTCTGAGTGCTGGAACAGAGGAAGCCTGGTCCCTGGTGGATTTCTAGCCTAGGTTTAACTGACTATTAAACTGAATTTTTAAGTGTGAATTTGCCTTTTACTACAGACAGTGCATGAGAAGAAATAGAGTAAGTGTGGCCAAAGCTTAGACTGGACTATGTGCCTTTTACAACTCCAGAAAATCTGTGTGAATATGGGCTTTGAATTGTATGTGATGGGTTCCCAGTGCCTTGCCAGATGCATTTGTCACCTGGCTCCTTGCTTGGTATATTTGTAGCACTATTTTCCCTCCTGGACTCACTCTTACCTGTGTTCACACTGAGTTTCTTGACTCAGTCAACTGAGCATGAATAAAGCCTCTTCTCTCCACCCACCTGCCTAATGTAAAAAACATTGTTCAGGAATTTGATCTCTGTTGCTCAAATTTGGTGAATTGATCAGTGGACTCAAAAGTGTTGGTGTGGGAAATGGGGGAACAGGTAGTCATACAGGCACACAGACAGTACAGAGTGAGCTGGGGATTCTTGAACCCTGGGGAAACCAAAAGGCAGAAAGGAACACCAGGCATGTAGTTGTTAACTGTTTTCCTTTCCTAGGAAGAAAGAAGCAAAGCTGTGGCTGCTTTTCACTCCTGTTTTATTTACAGGTTGCAATAAATGGTGCAAACCTGCAGAATGTCTTCATGCTTCTCACCCTGGAGCCTCTGCTGGCCAGAAGCCCTTTCCTGGTACTTCATGTTCGCAGGAGTAACTTAGTTGGTGATGCTCTAAGGGAGTTGAGCATCCATTCAGACATTGATTTGAAAAAACCTCTCAAAGTAAGTTTCCCCCTATATCTTTATCACCCCTGTGTCCAGCAGACATTTCTGCAGCCTTTCAGCCATTCACTTACCACTTCACCAGTGTGCAGGAGCTTCTCCATAGGTGTAGCACACAGGAACACTTGATCTAGTCAGTGCAAGGGCTGAGTCTTTTTTCTGACCTCTGGAGTGCTTTGGCAGTGGATAGTTTACAAGAAGGCAAACAGAGGGTGAACTCCCTTCTCCTGGTGTGTCGAGTGTGCAAGAGCCAGGGGAGGGAGCATTTTGTGATGTTATGCAGTCTCTGTTCTGCCCTTCTGCAGGAACAGGCTATTTACAATAGGATGTGTTCTATCTCTGAGAGATTGCCACAATCTTCAGTAGCTGCTTTCATGCTGCTGCTTTGATTGTTGGGACAACAGGTGGTTATTTATGATTTGCATAAGGAGTTAAACATTCTCAAAAAGTCTGATTTGCCTCCCCTGTTCCCTTTCTGTCCCTGCAGGCAGAGCACTGAAACGAGCTCATGGGTTGCTGTGGGTTTGGGCATGTTGGACAAATTGCTTTGCATGGCTCCCAGTTAGAGAGAGGCCTGATTCACTCAGTCTCAGCTCTGCACCCCTGTCACTGACCTGCTTTTTCTACAGGTCATCTTTGATGGTGAGGAAGCTGTTGATGCCGGAGGAGTGACAAAGGAATTTTTCCTCCTGTTGTTGAAAGAACTACTCAACCCTATCTATGGCATGTTCACTTACTACCCAGAGTCAAACCTGCTGTGGTTTTCAGACACGGTAAGCCCTTGCCCTCTGTACATGCAGGTTGGAATCATATGCTGCATTTAAATGACAAGGAAGTTAGTGGCAAACTGTGGGAAAGAAGTGTTCTTCCTCTCATTTTCTACCCGTGATGCAATGTGAACTCTATTTTCAGTTAGTGTAAATAGGTCCATTAACCTCAGTAGAATGGTGATGGTTGTGCCTGTTAAGGAGTTGGCTCTCTCTCTTTATTCTTATCCCATAATAAAACTTGTACTAAGGGTCAGGTGACAGGTAGTAGAACTCTTATTATCATGAATGTGGTGGTCATGTGCTGTTTTACAGAGTGAGAGGTTTAGGTGGTAATGGCATTAGAATTCTGTGCCTCCCTTGCTGTTCACCTAATTGCAGCCAGTGCACTCAGCCATGCATCACTATCGCCTTCAGGATCTAAAGCTGGTAATGCTTTATGTGAGGAAGCTCTTAAGCAGTAAGAAACACAGCTTGTAGTGGAAGGTTGTTGGTTTTGGAAGAGTGTGGAGTGCAAGATCTGTACCTGTCAGATGGCTGGAGGTGGTGGTTTATGTCCTTTTCTTCCCCTTTAGAGGTAGCAAGATGGGAAATGATGTTGCCAGTCTTCCCTTAGGGTGTGGCTGTCCTGGTTGAGGGGTTACAGGGAAGGAAGTGGCGTGGCACCTTTTGTAACTTGTAAACAATATTGCAGAGCATTCACTCCTAATATCAGTGCTATAAAACAAGTCTTTTGGCACCAGGAGTGATGACAGTGTAAGCACTGAAAATGAGTGGTGAATTTGGAACATTTAGCAAACGTGGGCAGCCAGTCTGTGGCTGACACAGCAGTGTGAGAGTCAATATGTGAAGAAAAGGAGGCCTGTGCTAGCACCTCTGCTGGTGTATCTGCCTGGGTGGCACTGTGCTGATGCAAAAGCTTTTAATAGAAAATTAAAATAGAGGGAGGATTGTTAACACATTTTCTTGCAGTACATAGACAGTAAACATTGAAGCACTGTTAATGTCTAAACGCAGAGGTATTTAAAAAGAAATTGAAAGGCAGGTAAGGTGGAAAGCTGCTGTTTCCACAGCTGCTCATGGCTTACAAAAGTAATAGAGCATGGTTTCTGAAGCTTCATTTCCGTGCCACACACCAGCGAGGAATTTACAACCGAAGTGGCACCTGATGGGAGTTCTCTGACTTTGTCCCAGTTGGAAAAGCAGGGTCTGGCTTCTTAGTGCATGGAGGAAAGGGTACTGTGCATTGCCCCAGTGACAGTGTGTCTCATCAGGATTTCTCTGTGTGGTTTTGCAGTGTTTTGTAGAACACAACTGGTTTCACTTGATTGGCATCATATGTGGTCTTGCAATATACAATTTCACAGTGGTAGACCTTCACTTTCCCTTGGCTCTGTACAAAAAACTCTTGAACGTGAAGCCCTGCCTAGAGGATTTGAAGGAGCTATCCCCTACGGAAGGAAGGTATGAAAATCAAAATTTGCAGCTTTTCTGGGAAGGTAGACCATCCAACTAGGAACAAGAAGTGCCAAACTAGGTAAAAGCCTTTCAATAAAACACCTCCTGATCCTTCTGAGTGACTGATTATTTTGGGTGACTGTGGTCCTAGCAAAACATATGAGCTGGTGGTGAATTTTTGTGTAAGACTTCTCTCCCACAGGCTGTTGGGTCCATCTGCTTAGGCTCCCACCCTCCTGACCCCCAGAAACTGGGTGCCAACCCAGCCAAAAGACACCTCCCACACTCCCTTTGAGAACAGGGGTGGAAGCCTGTCCCTGCCCTGTGTGGTTGCATGCGTGATCCCAGATCCCAGCCTCAGCCTTTCCCCTGAAGCCAGGCTCAGGCTAGCAAGCAGGGAACTGTGTGTAGCACTGTGAATCCTCCCATCCATGAACCAGAGCAGCCCTGACCTGCCCCCATGCCAGGAAGAAGTTGAATGGAGTGAAAGAATTACTTTTTCGAAGTGGTGCATTGAATCCTTTCTACCTAATTGCATAGGGATACTGGTTCCCCCTGACACTGGGAAGTTAAGATCCCACTGTCTGCCTGCTGTCTTAGTTCTGGTTCTGAGTTGCCATCTGATTTATCTACACAGAGTGGCAGCTGTATTTAACAATAATGAGGAAAATGCCAGGCAGCCAGCAGCAGGGTTTTGGAGGGTAGCAGAGTATTTTCTATATGATGGGGATACAAGTCCACTTCTTTCTCTTCCTCTGCTCCCGCAGACCTTTGTGTGGTGATGACATAGAGTTAGAACTTTAGACCTAGAAATGTAATTCTGTTGCAAAGCCAGGATCATTAAAGGTGATCCATGAACTAGGTAGGCATGGACTGTATTGATAGTTTCTGTGGACTGGCATTTATCCTGCTTCTAACAAAGCATCTCTTTATTTGGGGTGTATTTCTTTCTTACCACTTCAGGTGACTCAGATTCTCTCTCTTGCAATCCTACTACCCAGATGTATGGTGCTGTTTACTTCTGCTGAATTTGTTTTCCCTGTTAGAGGTATGGCTTTTTAAATCTCTGATTATTCTTTTTTTAAATTTTTTTCCCTACTTGTTATTCAGGAGTCTCCAGCAACTTTTAGATTACCCCGGGGAAGATGTGGAGGAGACGTTCTGTTTGAATTTTACAGTAAGACACATTTAACATATCAGCTCTCTGATTATTGTGGTACAGTTGAATCCCATCTGTATTTTCATGTGTGTTGTGGCTTATTCCATATGCCTGTAGCACACAGCCCATGCTAATGTTAAAATGTGCTTTGCTGTAACTCCCTTCTTCTCTTGTGCGTATGTGGTCCTGAAAACGGAGCTAGTAAGTAGATTAAGCTGAGTGGTTTTCAAAATAGCCTTGTTGTCACTGTTCAAAGACCTGCTGCTCTAACAGGTTGTGAGTGATGGGTTCATCTTGAGCTAGATCATTTTTTGACTCTCTGTCCAAGGCCTGCCCTGGGGTAAGAACAAGGTGCCATAAAACTGTTCCACACTGCGAAGAACCTTGCAGAGCAAGGAGAGTGGTGCCCATTTCCTTGTTTCATGAATGAGAGCCCATAAACTCTCTTAGATCAGACTTAGCTCTGCAGCAAGTCAGACCTGCATCTGACTGTGTCTCCTGCAGGACAGAGCTGTAGTTTGGGATGAGGCAATGAAGCCATAGTGATGATAATGCAGGTTGTCTAAAAAAAGGACACCTTTAAAGTAAAAAAAGAGACTTTTCTCCAAATTCTTTTTGACACATAAGGACCTCTTTTGTCTATGGCAACTTGAAAAGTGACCCTCTTGCATTTTTTTCAGGTAACCAGTTAGTGTACAGAGTGTGTGTTTGTACTGGTGCCATCCTAGGCTGGCAAAAGCAGGAAGATGTCTGTGTCATTTATTCTTCCAGTGAGAGAGGATGAATTCACCTACTGAGTTTTTGTTAGAAAAGGGAGTCAATTTTATTGCCAGAGCTTGTGGGCTCAGTTAAAAACAGGTTTTTAGCTATCAATCTCTTGGGGTTTTTTTCCCCAGGAAATCTACCTAGAATAATTTTTATTCCTTCTAAGTTCACATGTAAACTTAATAGCAGTCCTACAGCAAACGTAGGGGATGGAGGGTGGTGAGGCACACAGAGTACTTGGAGCAGAGAACAGAAGTTTCTGCACATACCGTTTTCTCTGGCCCACCCTTTACATGCCAGTCACCAGCTGTGAAAGAGGACTCTGTCTTTCTTGTAGGCATATGCCCTGGAAAACACTTCTGGTAAAATTAATTTCCTGGTTTTGTACAGATCTGCAGGGAAAGCTATGGTGTGACAGAGCAGAAGAACCTGATTGAAGATGGAGATAAAATCCTGGTGCAGAAGGACAACAGGCAAGTGGGGCACCTGTAGGGATGGATTCATGCTTGTGGTGAAGCCAGGTGCCACAGAAACCCTGGCTGAGGGGAAATGGGGGGGGAATTAGCAGTCACTGCAAACAAATTCTAAGATCAGTTGTTCAAAAGTTACTGGGCACTGGTGGCACTGGAACAAAAATCAAGTTTTCATCATCTTTCCACCGATGTTTGGAAAATGTACTGTGCACTTGGATTGACGTTTTCACTATAAAAGGCCTTTGTCTAGACCCTTGGCAGTTTTCTCACTTTAGGCAGAGACTGGAGCATGATTTTGGCCCAGGTTAATATCCCTGGTGGCTCAGAGAGGAACTGTACACGACCAACAAAACTCAGCCTGACAGACTTGTTTGTACTCCTAATTCTGGAGCCGGAAACGCTTTCCTTTGAGCACAGCCTGACCCCCATGCCTGCTCACAGCCAGAAGGACCTGCTGTTCTTGGATCTCTTTCCATTTGACTGAACACCCCAGAGTTATTACTAGCACAGCTACCATTCCCCCCCTCCTTTTTTTTTGTCCAGCTGCTGAACTATTTTCTTCCCATAATCTTGTAATTGGATTTCTACAAATGCCTTTATTACTTGAAGCAGCGTTCACATTCTTTCTCTGCTGGCAAAACATTGTGATCCAGTGACTACTCAGCAGCATGGTTAGGGACTTGTACTAGGATTGCTGAAGACCTTGCTTGGCAAGGCTGGAGATGAAGTAATTTCCTATTAATCTGATTATTTAAAAGGGTTTTGAATGTGTCTAAAGCCACTGCTATAGGAAAAGCTTTGTCTGTGTTACTTCTTACCTACTTTACTACTGCCCAAAATGGTGCAATTATACAGCTAAAGAGCTGCCTCCATGCAAAACCCCCATGGAGATGGAGCAGGATAATTCTGTCTCCCTGCAAAGAGAAGATGGACTTCAGGTAAAACAGAGGAGTGTTTCATCTACCCCTGCAACAGTGAAGGAAAGATGAAAACGCCAGTGACAGAACCCTTTAGGATTTTGGGTTGGGCATGTACACTCAAGTGAAAAACAGCCCTTTTTTTTACTGTATGCCATACAGTACAAAGTAACACAGATTTTAGCTGAGAAAACATTTGGGAAGAGCACCAGGGTTAACTACTGGAACTGTTTATTAAGTCAGGATAGGAAACAGGGGAAGAAAATCCTTAAGGAGAAAGGTTAGTGGGTAGTTCCACCAGCTTAACATTTCAAAATTCAATTGCTTCGTCCTGACTGGAGTTTTGAACTCAAGCTAACCTCTAAATCCAAGTCTAGACATGGCTGTCAATTTACCTTGCAGTGCTTAATGACTTCCTCCACCTCTACATTTAGAGGGCAGGGCCCGATTTGCTGCCCTATGGCCCAAATAGTTTGCTGTGTGCATGTCTGTGGGCATTGCCCTTCCCATGTGAGGCAAGTTCTTTGGGAACTGGGGGATGCACAGGATTGCTGTAACTGACAAATGCAGAGTAGGAAATGCCTGCATTTTCCCTTTCTCCTTTGGAGTTCATAAAATGCTCTTGATACAGGGTTCATGACCGTAGCAGCCGGGGAGGAATTAAGCAACAATTGAGTGCTTAATCAGCTTGGATTTCCCTAATGCTCAGGTGACTATGGGGAAAATGACAATAAAACAAATGCACTGGAAAATAACTCCCCCTTTGGTAGATGATTTCTTACTCCAAGTGTTCATTTTTGTTAGTCTGCTTCCTTATTTCCTTCTTACTTCCTCACTTGTCCCTCGCTGCTTTTGCATAGTGTACGTGGTAAGAATTCCTCCACCAAAAGGCCAGAATATTTCTTTCAATGGTAGAGAACCTGGAGGACCTCCCATGCCACCACTGCCAGGGAATAAGCAGACACATGGTGGCACTTGCTGCTGAACACTTTGTGCTGCAGTGACTCGGTGAGAGGAGGGCAGTGGGTTGAGCCTGCTGGAGACTCGTGTTTGCAAAACACTTTACAGGCAGGAACTGGGAAACTTGGCAGTGCTGCTGCTTAGGCATGTGATTAAAAGTGCTCTCCTTTGCCTGCTTTCTCTCAATGCATTAGGGAGGAATTTGTTGAAGCCTACGTAAATTACATCTTCAACCTCTCCATCCAAGAGTGGTACACGGCCTTTTCTACTGGCTTCCTGAAAGTGTGTGGTGGGAAGGTCCTGGAACTCTTCCAGCCCACAGAGCTCAGGGCCATGATAGTTGGAAACAGTAACTACAACTGGGAGGAACTGGAGGAGGTAAAGCTGCCCTCTTGTTGTACTTTTTTTTTTTTTTTT
>VWZW01002032.1:385976-447967 GCA_013397115.1 Edolisoma coerulescens
AGAGATGATGCAGTCTCAGGCTGATGCTGCCAGCATTTTGTGGGGCTTCAGCAGGGAGAGGCTCTTGCTTTGAATTTTCTCATCTACTGAACTAAACCAGGTCAGTGGGCATTTCGGTTGTTTCCCCTCCAACTTGACATCACTGCCCTCCTGGCAAGTCCTTGTAGTTTGCTTTTATTGCCCCCATACACACACACTCTTACCTCTCTTCCCTTTGATCCAGTTGAAATATTTTTATGTCCCTTGTATTTAGGGTATGGTGGACACTGAGGATGAAATAGTGATCTCCTCTTTGAAAAGCTGTGACTTCCCCCTGCCCTTTTTTCCTCCCTTTTTAAATGCAAGCTGGTTCTTGCTTGCTTTGAATGGAAATATCTCCTCTGCCCTTTGGTCCTTGGTGGATGGTACTGGGCTGGCATGTCATCTGTGACCCCAGAGCGGTGCATTAGTGATGTTCTGTCTCTTTGCACCAGGATGTCTCATGGAAAATACGGTGGTTTACAGAGGTTGGCTTGTTTCTCCTCACTCGTCTTGAATTCTTTTTTCAAGCTTCTTGAAGAAGCCTCGGAGTCCCTCTGGAGTGGGGTTTGTGTTCAGGCTTGTGGAAGGACAAACCCTACCTGTAATAGCAGGTTTCTCTACATGCCTCCCTCGTGTTGTGTTTCTGTCCTGGCAAGGCTGCAGGCTGGGTGGGTGGGCAGCCCTGTTTTTCCATCCCAACAGCCCTGTTCTTCCAATACAAGGCAAGGTGGCTGCTTTTACCTTTTACTGCTGCCACCTCTGTGCAGAGGAGCTGCGTGTGTGGACGTGCGTGTGCAGGGGTGTGTGAGTGTGGGAGGCGTGTGCAGTCTCTCCAGTCTCATCAGGTCAGCTCAAAGGAGTAGGAGATCCCCGTGTGAGTGATAGCCCCCTGCTGGGAGATTGGTTTGATCTTTGCAATTAGGGTTACCTTCCTTTGCTGCTCGAGAAGAGCCCTCTCACTTGGCAGCTGTGTTGCCAGGGGGCCTGAAGGACAATTTGTATGAATTAGATTCAAAATGTAGAAAAATCACTACCTAAATCTATCCTGTATGATTGGAGAGCTTTTGTTCTCTTTTCTCAGTCTCACTGCCCCATTAAGTGAAGTTTGAATGATTTTTCTCCCTTCTCCCCTGCCATTTTTCAGGTCTTGATGTAAATCTCATTTTAAGCCTAGGGTGGTTTTGACATTGACTTGTTATTAGGACATAGTATTTATGCACCATGTTCAATTTACAGTATTGAACTTTGCACCTCGTAACAAAAGGTTTTAGGCTTCTGGGTTTTTTTTTTTTTTTTTTTTAAAGACAAGCTGTGGGCTACACAGAGAGCCCCCCAGCCTCTTTCTAATGCAGCATTGAAGACAAATATACAATTATATCAAATGTTTATTTTCGATGTGTGTGTACATACAGTATTATGCAATAAATTTGATGTTTAATTCTGATGGAGTGGCTGCCTTGTCATGTGGGGAAGCAAAGGAGAGGCTGCTCCAGACACCAGCACTGCCTCTCCCCCTGTCCTGTCTCAAAGTCAGGCATGTTGTCCTTGGGAGAGCTTGGACTTGAGACCAGCCCTGAGTCATTCCATCCCTCAATTTCTCCTCCTTTCCTCCCTCTCACATTAGCAGCAGTGCCGTTTCCTCATGGAGTCTGTATTTTGTATATAGTGTGTTGCATTATTGTAGATAACATGTCTTACACTACAGAGGTAAGTGTGTGTATGTTTTATATAACATATAAATGCAAAATGTGTGTATATGTGTATTTACACATCACACCTCTCTTTTCCAGCAGAAGGTGTCAGCCCTGTTCAGCTGAGGAGGAGGAAGCAGGAGGAGCCAGGGCTGTTGAGGACTTTATGAGCCACTTAATTGAGCTGAGCCACCCTTGGCAGCATCCCACACAGAACAGAAGCTGTCACCAACCACCTGCAGCCAAAATAGTTGTATTTTCTTGTTTTATACAAAATACAAAGTGTACACATAATGTTTTTCAATCCATTTATGTTAAAAAGGACACCACAGTTTCAGTTTGAAGTTGCTTACATAAATCATGTAAACAGAGACCCGAGCCCAGAGTCACTGAGGTGTCATTAGCTGGGGGAATGCACTGGCTGCATGATAGCATTCCTGAGTTTCTTTTGTACAGCAAATGCAGTCTGAAGAAAAGTGATTATAAACAATTTTTTTTTTTCAGTCAGGCACCCACACCCACCCTGGTACTGGCTTCTGCACTCAGCCAACCCAAGTATTTGCTATACACCAAGTTATTTGCAAAATTATGTATTGTTTGATGTATGTACATATCCATTATTCTAGGAGACAGTTCCCTGCATGCAGGTGTCTGAAGGGAAGCACAAGGATCATACACTTGCTGACCAGCCAAGGTCCAGCAAGTGTTCCACTCTCCATGCTGTGAGTGACTGTGCAGGGTGGTGAGACTTGACTGCCCCCTCCAAGAGCTGGAGATGTCAATCCACTCCAATCTCCAAAAGGAAAAGAGCCTTTTGCAAGTTTTCCCTGAATCTTCCAAATGTGGGGCACCAAGACATGCAGTGGGGGTCTGGGGTGGGCTCTCTGGTTTGGACTCTCAGCCAATTCCCGTGTCTTGCACCCCAAGCAAAGGGCCTCCGACCCCACGTGCTGGGACAGCCCAAGGCAACACAACCTTAGTGCACACCTGGGGGAGAAAGAGGAGCCCAGGAACTCCAGCTCAGCCATCAGCCTGCCCTGCTCCCATTGTGCAGCTGTGCTTGTCCCTCGAGCATGTAAATGCTGCAGGCTCTGACTCTTGACACAGTTAATTGTGCCACACCAGGACTGCTCTGTCCCACTTAGTCCCCTTGGGCCAGCTGTGGTCACTTTGTACTTCTCCAGCTGTTGGACTCCCTGCAAATGTTTTTTTTTTGACTCGGCCTGCAACAATTTTGGTCTGGTTGCTCATCCCAGTAGCAGCAGTCAATCCCTGACTTGCAAACAGCTCCAAAGACAGCTCCTCAGGCTGGAGGATGGCTGGCAGCACTTTATCCTCTGAAACTTGCACACAACCAGGAAAAACAACCGATGGTATCAGCAGAATGATTAAAAGAAAAATGCTTTAATTTCACCGCCTTTAACAGAAACATCCATGATTCAACTGTTTACTCAGGAGTAAACAGAATAAAACCAAATGCAACTTGTAAGAATGACAAGTTTTCCCTCTATCTTTCACTCCTGCAATCTTATTCTGTGCACAACCCATTCATGGCCAACATTTACATCTTAATGATTTATTATACCACAATGTGGTAAGACAGACACGTGTCCGAGACGGCCCCTGTGGATGGGAAGCCCAACAGACCCTGCTGCCATCCTACAGCAGACAGCTTATTCTAGTGACATGGAAAGAGGTTGTCTTACACTAAACAGCTTATTTATATCACATAAAGTACAATTTCGTACAGTACTTCACACCTTTTAAAAAGCACAGTCTTGTATTTAATGTTCTCCAGTCAATAAAAACTGATGTTGGCACAGACAAATCATCAAACAAAATGCACAGCTGTTGCTTGGATTGACTCGGTGTGGTGGGGCAAACATAATTTCTGGCTATTTGTGGTCAGTGGGAAGTCAGATCATCTGTGGGAGATACAAAGACAACGTTTTAGTGCTCAGGAGTCCTCCTCCTGCGCAGGTTTGGGAGAGGGGAGTCACAGCATCTGCAAACCCAGGACAAAGTTCAGCATTTGTACATGTCTTTCCAGGAGTGGAATTTTAAAATTCACCTCTCTCTGATAAACTTTTCTAGCAGTTCCCTTCACAACGAGGCAGCTGAAGTTTTGCTTTCTTTTGGCCACAGGGAAGGACGTGAACAGTTCAAAAAGAGAGATAGCTAGGTGTGTTTCTTTTTTTTTTTCTCTTTTAATGTACAATCTCCATTAATAGGTTTTGTTACTTTTAGTTTTCAAAATTCAAAAATATAAACTCTCTAAAGTGCATAACTGTACTTACATTTCATAGAAACTATCTGAAATTCTAGCAATATACCATGTAAACAGCAGTAACTAAGCATCAGAAAATGCTACAATCTCATCAGTTTAAAAATAAAATGGACTGTTCCCTACATATCATTTATCAAGATTTGTCAGGGGAAAAACCCAGCAAAACAGATAATTTATCAGTACACAGTGCAAAAAGGCTTTTAAAAATAAGCAGAGAAAACATACTCCTGGGAAGCCTCGGCCCACTGAAAAAATGCATGATTATGAAAAAGGGCAGAAATTGCTTCTCTCATCCATTTAAAGGTGTCCAGGCCCAGATGCAGCAAAGCAGCCAGGCTTTACTCCACTGTAATTCAGCCACATCCCAAAGGCAGGCCAGCCTGAGGCACACGCTCACCATCCAGGCTTTTGCTTTGCTGAACTGGGCCTGAACAATATAAAAACGAGCCAGTGCTAAGGACCTTTTGGTAACCCAGCATTCTTTCTCATCCCACACTCCCACCAGCAGAGTGACACTGCAGCCAGCTTGGCTCAGCCGCTTTCCCTAAAATAACTGGGGAGAGCTGACAATGAGAGGAAGAGCTCCCAGGAGCAGGCAAAGGCACAGCTCTGGTTTCCTGGGCTGCCCTGGGTTGGGACAGGGGTTTACCCTGGTCAAGCTTCCCTTGAAAGCACTTTTTGAGCCAATCTGTCAGCCCAGTTAACATACCCCAAGGATCAGAGGAGATCCCAGCTCAGGAGATGGGAACTCGGCACCTCTGAAAAGCCAAGCCCCAGGTCAGCACACAAGTCCTCTGGACTGTTTGGAAATACAAAATTCAGTCTTTGCTGGTTTTATATGGAACAGGTAACTCTGCAAATCAATAAAAAACCAAACCAAGCTGTGATCCCCGTCCCAAGTGCTTTCACTAACACACATCTCTGCCTTACCCACCCTGACTAGCAATGGGCGTGTGCAGCCCATGGCCACCTTTGGAAGAGTTCAAGGGATCCTGAAGAGACCAAAACAGCAGCAGTTTTGGCAAGAACACACACAGCACACATGGCAAGTGAAAGGGGATAAATCTAAGTACCACAACCCAAATACAACTATTTGTGAGCCCACTTGCCCTTAATAAAGAAGGAAGGGGGAGAAGTTGTTCTGGGAGTCCTCTTGGCTCCTCTGGTGTGGCATGCATGAGGCCTGGCTACAACCAACACTGGATTTCATCTTCGCCTGTTTGGCTTCTGCACATTGGCAATGATCCCCTGGGGAGCTGAAGAAAGCATTACAGAAGTGTCTCCCTTGGGTATCAGGGTGGAGCCTGGCTCAGGGCAGACCAGGGGGTGTACAGGAGCCTCTGGAGTGGGAGAGCGAGCCCGGGTGTCCTGGGACGGCAGAACTGTGAGCCCTCAGTGACTTGGTGTCCTTGAACTCAGGGCCTTTCCTCCTTCAGGCAGCACCTGTTTGACAAGAGTACCTGAATCAGGTGTCCCAGGACTTTATTTTCTGAAAGTCATAAGCAAATTTGAAAACACTGCATTGCCAAAACTTGCACTCGAGACAGGGGCCCTTTCCCCAGGCAGAGCATGGCTCCATGCTCAGTTCCCTGCAGTATCCTCTGTGCTGCTATACCTCCTACACTGGGAAGAAAAGCCTGTCCTGTGCTGCCACCATCAGTGTTGCTGCTGCAGCCCACACAGGGGTGATGTGCTCGAAAGAAGAAAATTTAGGTGTGTGAGTTTGTGGGACACCCACGTGGACTGTTCAGCTTGGGCTCAGGTGTCTGCATCGTGATGAAGCACAAGTACTAATGGGGGTCTTCCAGATATCTACCACGTATTCGACACCAGATATTTAACCAACCACCAAAATCCCAAAGGATTCTGACTTAAAGCTTTTAAAACCTCTTCCCTGTTGCCCAAACATGGTCAGAAGGTCTCAGTATCACCCTCCAAGCAGAACAACCTGATAAGAATCTGGCTGCATGGATCATTTTCTTTACTATCCCAAACATGCAGGTACTCCCTTCTACTTTGGTTGGATCGGCCACCAAAAAAGTGTGAAGAAAACCCAACTCAAACCTGGGCAAAACTGCAACTCACTCCAGCTCTGGCTGATGATCAGGAGATTCTTACAGCATTTCTCTAGAGCAACAGAAGATGTTGGACTCCAAACAGTCAGGTCAAAAGTCTGAGCAAATCTTTACTGTAGCTACAAGAGAACAGTCTTGGTGCTGTCTGACCTGCGCCTTCACATGAGATTGGTCAGGGCACTTGTCTGTTCAACTAAAGTAGAAGCTATTCGATGATTTCATTACTATTAATACTATTTTGCCTCTTGCTATAATGTCCTGGGGAAAATAAAAAAGAATAGCATGGCTGGCTTTGATATTCTAAATATTACAGGATCTGTAAGCAAATCAATACAGAAGGATCCCTTCAGTGCAGTCACTGAGCGCAGTGTTGTGTCTCCTACACTGGAAAACTCCATTTTGGGCATCAGGCCTGGAGAAAGAGTGGGCAACAGCAAATGTAGAGAGTGACAGAAATCCACCTTTCCTCCCTCTCCCACCTCTGGGAATGACCCTTCAGTTCCAAGGGAGCTCCTCAGCTCCCCCCAGTCAGGCTCCCGCTGCATCCACTTCATGCATTTGTCCATTTGGTGCTCTCTCCTCTTTGTTTATTGGCAAAAACAATCTCCTCCTTTACATGATCTTGGAGCTGATATCTCTCTTACTGATCAGGACTTCCAGCAGCCTCAGCTTGGCCTTAACCTGCTTGTATTCATTGTATTCTTCAGCCATGGGAGTGCGGTCTTCTTTCTGCACATTCCTAGTGGGAGTGAAAGCAGATCATGAAGATTTCTGTAACAGGAAGCCTCCCTCAGCAGCCTCTCTCTGTCCCCCAACAAGACCTACAAAGCAGCTCCTCTCCTCCACTCCTCATCAGGGGACAAGACCAAAACATTCATCCTTTGAGAGGAAAAACAAACCAAAAAAAAAGGGCAAACAGGCTGCTCCAACAAAGCGTGGGACACTTGAGTATTGAAGCTGAGCACAATCCCACAGTTACAAATCCTACTTGAAACATGCCCTGCTTCTCTGAAATCGCCAGCTCTGCAAAAAAGCTGGAAAACACTTCAGGAGCCATCTGAGTGTCAGCCTGTGAGCCTGGCAAAATAAAATACAGCCTCCTCTGGCTTGGCACAACAGCACTTACACAAACAGGCAGACTCATGAAAAGAAAGATGGTATTTGATCAGATTGCTCTTAGCTTACACGAAAATTTGAAATTTTCAGTGATTTTACAAAAACCCCTAAGGATGATGGCTGGTGGCAAGACACAGACAAGATAATTTAAGATTATAAATATATGAAAACATTCTATCAGCTGGTTAATGAGGTACATTTTCTTAAAACAATAAAACCAGTTACACTAAAGCAGAAATACTTGATAAAACTAGTGTCTGAATACCTCACAGACAAGCAAAAATAGGACAGAAATCATTAGGAAAAAAACTAGTTATCTCAACACTGAATAACTCTTCCACCATTCTGAATGTGAGTAAAGCAATGATAGTGAAGAAGAAATACACAATAGTGAATTCAGGTAACTTTGCATATTTGGAGATCTTTGTAGACGCAAAACAGATTAAAAGTAGCTGAAGAACAGAGAAGCAGCTGAGAAATTGTTACCTTCCATTTTGTCGGAAAAAGTTATCTTCAAAGTCTCTCAATTTTTTTCTGATTCGCTTTTTCTCTTCCCTGACTTCCTGGAGCTGCTCTAACAGTTCAGGGCTGTTGGGTTTAAAGATAAATGAGATTATCCATATGTACACAATTATAACAGGAAACACACAGTAAACCTACAGATGTTTAGCTGTACATATGCCAAGCAAGGGAGCTGCTCCTGCGAGCAGCTCTGGCAGCCTCATGTTACTTGAAACAAAAAGCTCTGCGAATTTAGTTCAGCAAAATGATCATAGTCGTAAGCTGCAACCTCTAAGGAGGTCAAGAGTGCACTTCACAATTCACTAACTTCTATGAAACTTGCTGCAGATGGGTCTGGGTTTGGTGACTTCTGTAGGATCAAATTCAATTCAATTCACAACTTAGGGCTACCACCTACATGTGTTTGCATCACACTTGGAACCGGCAAAGCTACTTCCACTTGACCTCTCCAAAACTTGAAGAAACTTTTGGAGTGCAGGGCTTTGCCACTGGTGGAGTTACTATTTAGTGATGGAATTCAAAGATGCAGATGCTAAGTATCAGTATCAGGACAAGGTAGTTTCTTCCCAAACCCTTTCCTGTGAGGGTCTATTGCATTTAAAAATAAAACATGAAAACTTCTGGCTTAGATCATAAAGACAAAACAACCCTAGACACTTTTCTGACAAATAAAATGCTATCTTAGCAAGAAATAACTTTTTGAGGTTGCCTGTGAATTCAACATACATGGATGCTTCATGGAGATTTGAAAGTCCCATATCCTGACTGCTCCTAGATGGCATCTTATCATCCACCGGGGAAACAAAGCCGTCAGCATCATCTTCTAGTTGATCCAAGAAGCTGCGCACGCTGAAGTCTGTCTTCATGGTAATTGTGAAATCTGGCTTCGCGTTGCTGTCCTCCTCAGACCCCTCCTCTTCCTCCTACACACAGGGACAGAGCACCCCCACAACAAGACAGGTTACTGCTTCCCTTCTCAGGAACAGGTTCCTCCTTTCACCACATGCACTGGGGAACAAGTATGAAAAGAAGTGGAGAGGCAGAGCAAACACTTCAATTGCCAAGCAATACACAGGACACCAGAAGACCATCAGTAAGACACCCTAGAACCAAAGCACGACAGAGAAATTGCCACCACCAACTCAGACTGGTTAAGGAGACCCAGGGCGACAGAACTGAGTGAAAAAAAATACCTGGGGTTCAGAGCAACCTGTTGCTCTGTTTAGTTTATGTATTCTGATGTAAATAAACCACTTACAGTTGTTATGCATATTGTCCAAAGCATACCAAGCCATCCTCTGCATTTCCCTGCAAACATTTCCCAGCAGAGAGACTGCCAGGTTCAAATGTGGAATATTCTCTCTATAGATGCAGCTCAACAGCTCTCTCTAATGGCTGAACTGAAGACCTCAAATGCTCATACAGTGATACCAGTGAGCTCAGATCAGTCTTACAATTACCCAAATGTGGGATATGATTGACTGTAAAAGGACTGCTGCTGCTAACATGTTCCCAACATCAGCTCTGACCATTTAGCTGGAATACACTAAAAATTGAAGTGGAAACTCTGCACGGTGCAATTTCCCATTTCCCCAAGGCACACTGATGAATTGGTTGTGTTCCAATTTTTTTTACAAAATTTATAGGCATGAGATTTGAAAGTCCCTGCTGCACTTGGTATTCACCAATTCACTGCATTCTCAAAAGTAGGGCTTGTCCTGTGACACTATCCAGAAATAATTTTAATTATCAAGAAACAAAGCCCAGTCTCTTATGCAGGGAGACATTTCTAGAAGGCAGTTTTCAACCTTAATATAAGGAATGAGGCTACTTAGAGAAAGTGGCAAATGCCAGCATGGACAGTAAATCTCTCAAATATGTATGTATGTACATATGTGTAAATGTATTTATTTTACAGCCATGTAACTCTAGCCAGGAAGGATCTAAGCACATGGGTATCTTTAAAAGCTTTTGGGGGCTAGTATCATTGAAGTCTTCAAGACACAAATATATTGTAGCACTGGCATCAAAAGAAGACATTTTCTTGATTTTTTTTTCATGTAATTCCTTGTGAATAGTTCAATTATTCCTAAGAGATTGCTCCCATATTTCAAGCAAAAAGGGAGAAGGTAACACCAGGACCTAAAGCAGTCCATTAAATCATCAAAGTCAGTGATTTATAAATGCATACATTTAAATTACGTTATAGTTTGCCCAGAGTTTTCTTTTTAAGTTAAAGCTCTAGGCCATGATAGTGCATTGCAAAGCCACAGGCTGAGAATTACAACCAAGACTGAGGCTGGAGGGTGAAAAAAACATTATCTGGGAAGAAGTTTTGAGTAGCAATAATAACAAAAGATATAGAGAAGTCTGAATGCCTCTTAGGAAAATCTGCAGGGAACTTGTGAAAGCTGAAGCAATATTTAGCACACGATTAGACGAGACCCATTTCTCCAGACATCAATTGTACAGATTAAACAGAAAGCACAAACCAGCAGCCACGTACTGCTCCTAAACCCTGCCAACAACTCCAGGCTGAACTGGGGAGGGGAGATCATCCCTCACTGCCATTTCCCAGTCCCCAGGCATGCCATCCTGCCCAGACTGGGAAGGGCTGCAGCAGGAGAACACGGACCCTGCTGTGCCGTGGGGGAGGATTTGCTAACTCAGTCTAAGCAGTAAAAACAGCACACTTTGCTTTAGGGGAACCTCTGGCAACAAAGGAGGAGCTCCCATGTCCTTTTGTGGGAGAACTCCTGGAAAGAAAGCAAAGGGACAATATCCATCAGCGGTGTGACAAGCTGCTCCTGAGGACAGATGCAAGGTGTTTTCCTCACAGACAGCCATCAGCCTGCCTTGCCTCACTGCGGGACACCAGCACGCTGCCCAAGCCAGCAAGGAGCTCAGGAGCCAGCCTCCTGCCACGGGAAGCCCACAGGAGGAAAAGAAAGGGTGGAAATTTCATTTAGACCTCACAGCCAAAACACCGCATCTGGCTGTCACAAGACCTCTGAAATCATTTTGCTCTCAAATACAAAGGAGTGAATTAAAAGCATTCTAAGCCAGAATTCAAACAAGAAAGGCCCTCTAAGGCCTTCCCTTTAAAAAGGTCTCACATAGGAACCTCATTTTAAACCTGCAGCAACATTTACACCTTGAACTAGAATGATCTTCATCAGCTAGATTAATTTAGCATGCACCTGCTTGGATTGTTAGGCAATCACGAGGCATTCCAGAGTTACAAATGTAAAATCCCCAGAGTATCCTATCATTGGCACTCCCACAAAGCAAGAATCCCAACGATTTTTTCAACACAACATTCAAGATATTGTACCAAAATGTTTGGTAAGGTCACCTCAAGACACCTTTCAAGCTTTTAGTCAACTCTCCCAAATGCTTCAAGAAAAAACCGCCCTGAAACACCCAAATACTGACATTGTCAGGGGCCTGTCAAATATTTCCCTGCCCATAGTGGACCTATGCAGGAGCTAAGTTTTGAGGACTTCTGACAATTTCCTCTCTTTACTTCTGAGTGTAGTTCAGTACAAAGCTGCCAGATGCAGCTTCACAGAGCCCCATTTAAGTGTTAATAGGCACATAACTGTTAACAGGCTTAAGGCTGTCATCCTGATCTTCTGCCAAAAACCCCTCCAGGTTTGTATTCCCTGCAGGACACTGCTCAACTGGTTTGGTGCTGCCCTGGCACAGCACCAGCCCGTGCTGGCCATCAGAGATCACCATAATTGACAGCTCTAAGTTCTCACACCAGGTGCAAGCAAAAGTGGAGAACAGAGGACACACTGAAAAAAAAACAGAAGCAAAGAACACTCCCCACCAGACCAGTACTGCAGATTTGATCCAGTGGTTAGAAAATACTAAGAAGCTCAGTGACCATTAACCAGCTTCCAAACAGCAGCTTAACATCTTCACTCTGCAATCTGGTATTAATGAACATGCGCCTCGAACAGTCCATTAATATACAATCTACTGCACTCAAATCACCTTGAATCTCCGAGTCTGCAGTATTTACACTTAACCAAGCTCTGGCTGGATAACAGATAAATAACCCAAATGTGCTGAAGCACTTTTCTCACTTGTCACACTGCAAGGCCACAGAAAGCAAGCCAGGGCCCAGCTCCACGCTGTGTGTCCTGGTCTCCTGTTGGACTTCATTCCTCAGGGGAAGGCCCAGTATTACAGCAGTCTTCCCCACCCCGAATTATTACTCCACAGCAGCACAAGAAGAAACACAACAATCTTGCCATCCAAATCTGACCAAGTATCAACTACCAGAACCAAGCTGTTCTTACTTCCATCCTCATGTCACTTCAGTTAAAAACACCCTGCACAAGGTGGTGAAAAAGAGCCTGGATAAAATAAGTGGAGGGGAGCAGGTAAGGATCCTGTAAGTGTCCTGGCTGGCTCCACGTGCCAGGGTTAGTTTTGTGAGAGCTCATTCCTGCCACGGTGCTGTGTGCAAGCCACAGAGCTTGAGAGTGAGAGAAACTACCGCAAAACAAGTTAGTGCCTTTTAAAAGAAAGGAGGAAAGCAAGAAAAAAAAAGCAAGGTACAAGGGTAATTGTGATTTTTAATTTTTTTTTTTAAAGCAAAATAAAATACATTATGTGCAGATGGAGGGGAAAGGAGAAGGACAGGAGAGAACTCAAAGCCAAGGAAATACTGTAGTCTTATCTACAACAAGGGAAGAATTTGATCAGAATTGGTGAGGCTTAAAGCAGCTACTGATTTTTCAGGAGGACACTGCAAAAAAATCAACACTGATGAAAAAAAATCAATCAATCAACCATTCTGTTTCATTGGTATAAGGGGGAAAGTTGATGCAAACTGAGCAATTAGTTAGCAGCTGGAGGTCTTCACCTTTATCTCCTTGAAGAAGGAAGCTGTTTCGCCCTCGATAATTGGCTGCAGCAAAGGGCTTCTCCGCTTGCTGGAGGGGGAACCCTGTGACAGGTGTTAACAAGTATGTTACATTGTGAACCCCTTTCTCCTCCACCACCTGCTCTCAGCTCATTCTCACCCACACATTCACTCTCAGCTCACTGCTGGACCACCACGGGAAGTATCTTTCTCAAAGAAGAAAAATATGCCTGGCAAACCCCCTGAAGCTTGGGCTGTTTTCTCTCAGGATGTTGCTTAGAAAAGGACACCACTGCCAATCTGTTTTTAAAAAGAAACTTGGATGCTCCGATACTGGCTGGGTAGTGACTGCAAGGCAAAGGCTGCAAGAAAATAATCCCCAGCCCGAAGCCCATACACATACAAAGCATTTGGCTGGCTCTCCAGAGCTACAGGGTAAGCTCAGTCAGGCTCTCCAGACTTGCTTTCCAGGAGCCTGATTTCCCACTGAAGTGCCTACTGATGTAGAGTTGGATTTTCAGATGTATCCTGTCTCTCTATGAACCTCTCACTGTTCTCACTCAGAAGACTGGGAGAAAACCAGTCTCATCTCTCCTCTACTAGCCTCTGTGAAATTTCAGTTTTGTGTCTAAACAGGACCTGGGCTCTCTTTGAGAGCTTTGCATTAAACTGCCCATGCACACCTACAGAGTTTCCTCCTCCTCGATTGCCAGCACTGTCTTCACAGCACATATTTTGGGGACTATTTTGCATATACCAGGAGGAGCAGCTTTTTATTTCATTTTAAATGCAGGATCAGGAACATCTCCCAGGTATTTGCAGAAAAAAGCCCCACTTCTCAGTGGCACTGCACTGAGCAATACTGTGCCAGCCTGTTCACTTCACTGGCTGTCTAGGGAAAGTGGGCAGGACATGAGCATTGCTTAGGAAAAGCAAAAAAAAAGGTTCATACATGACAGAGACAGTAAAGAGGAACTTTGATAAAAGAATTCTCTTTCCATAGACAGGCATGAAGTATTCTGTGTGGGTTTTTTAGATTAATTAATTTTTAAAAACTGGTCTACACAAGCTGTCTAAAATTGAAGATGGTGAATTTTCTCCCTAGAGGGGTGTACCGGGTTCCTTGCTGGTGGCAAAGCACCACCTTGAATGAGGGAATATCCACCACTTGCAGGATCTCTTTAATACACATTAAGTGTTGGAAGACTGAGGGCCCTTTCTTTCAGCCAAGGACATGCCTGGCATCTCCTGCGGGATCTACTCAAGTCTGTACAGGAATCCTGTACATACAGCCCTGTGTAACCAAGCAGCATGGAAGACCTACAGCTCAGAGTGGGTTGGTATGGAAAAAGAAGTGAGGCTGTAGCCAAACAGATGATGAAATAACAGCAGCAGCCCAATGGAAAGAGAAGAAACAACACAAGGTGAGATGTGCCCCATGGCTCACAGGTGGGCACTAGAGTCCCTTGACCAGCTTTGCCCAAGGTCTGTATGAAGTGTGTCATTGATTCACTCATTTGAGCGAATTCAGTGATAAGGGAGGTTGGGACTTAGCCTTGGTGATTGTGTTGTGTGCAGAAGTGTGGTGACTCCTGCTTCCTCTTGAAATCAAAGAAACAGCCCCCAGAAGAATGCTCTACTCACAATAATAGGGATGGTGTTGGCTCTGGAGAGGATCTGTTTGACCAAGCGATACCTGTCATACAACGGCTTCATCACCTGCCGTTCGTTTTTGGTAACCTGAAAAGGAAAAAGAGCAGAGATCCATGAAGCCTGCAGCAAACACTCCACTCTAGAAGTCATGTGCCTGCGACCACCCCTCAGTCAAGGGGGGTTGAAAAGAATTGCATGGGGATGACAGCATTAGCCCTGAAACTACTGTCCATCATCGCATTGCCTGTGCCCGGTGCCAGCTGAAGCTGTGGGTGGGGTGTCTTGTAAAGGGGCTGTATGACACAGGTGGTTTAAATGACCAGTTAGGGATCAGATGTCCACAGCACAAAATGACCCACAGAGGCAGCACTCTGTGCTTGCAGTCACATCTGCCACTGTAGGCACAAGATGAGGTTTCCCATCCTTGTTCTTGTGGCCAGCCCTCAGTGGCCGTGTTTATGACCCATGAAAAGAGAGAGCCGCTGCACTGACTGGATTTTGCAATGTGAGGAGACTTCCCTTGAGTAGGGTAAACTACGGCTTCCACAAAAGCTGACTTTCTGGCTTTGCTATTCCTCCTAATTTCCTGTCCAAGCCAGCAGTGTTTCATCTTTTTAACCCCCACAACCTTGCCCTCCATCCCTCCTCCCAGCCACTTTGCTGGGAAGAATTTACTGCAATGCTCAGAAGGGATGAAGGTGCCGGGGCTGTGTGACATAGAGAAGACAGAATAGTGCTGTGATGTCCACTGCAGGTGTTCCTTACATTGCTCTGTCCTTAACTCCACTCCTCCTTACTGCTTGTTGTGGTCCCTCCCCATCTTGAGAGCGTCATAAACTGAGTGTGTTCATTTCTGGTTTTCTTTCAGATTCAAGCTGGGGTTTATTTCTTCAGTGTTTTCTTACAGCACGTTAGAAAAAACCCCTGATCGTCATTCAGCACTGTCTGACCCACATCCTACAAGCATCCTTCCATTAGATCTTTTGTCTAACTTTAGATTATAAAGCTCTTATGAGGAAGCTTTAACTGATGTCATGCCTTTCTACTGCTGCTAATCACCAGAGCACCTGAACAAGTGCCATATAAAAACCAGCACCAACAGGGCCCTAGGGAGCTTCGTGCAGTCTCTCTTTCTACAACAGAAATAGGAGAAAAGGGAATACAGCTTGAGACAGGGAGGCAATTTTAAAGGGAACTGCTTTTTATTTTGTATGCAGCTGCCTTTCACTGGCATTATCTTTCTAAAGCTTTTACATCCTCCCTCCAGACAAGGAGAGGGTTTTGGCTTGTGAGGGGCAGAAAGGCTGTTAAGTATTGCCAGGAGTGGGATGGCAGGGATGAACTCTAAGAATCTAGAGGTAGCATCCATCTTCCTCCTGATAACCAAGCCTATGCTCCCTATGTTGGGGGCAGATGAACAGGGAGGAAGAAGGGGAAAGACCTTCATTCCTTTCCTGGTTCAATGCAAATATCCCCAGGCCTGACAAGGGGCATACAGATGGGCAGTCTGAGCTCTCGGGGCCGAATGTCCCACACCCCAAAGCACAGCAGGGCTCCAATTCCCGACAGCCTCAAGCTGCCTGGTCATTGAGTAAGCAGCTCACATGGATTAGAGGGATGTGAGCAGCATCAAACAATTCACTCAGCCCTCTTTGTATTGAGTTTTGTGCTGATGTGCCTGCACTCAACTGCACTGGCCAGCAAGCTGCCTCCAACTTTGGACATTACTCTGTAACCCATCAGGAATACAACTAGAGAAACTGGGTAACCTAAATATATATATATAATATTATTCCTAGCTTTACAAGATTAGCAGTTCGTGGAACAGGAGGTACAACACTACTGTTGGCTCAGACAGTTACTTAAAAAAACCCCAAGACTATGCTGAGGCTTATGTTGAGGCTGAGAATCAAACCTTCAATTAACAACATTTCAAAGTTGATTAACAGCACTGTTCTGTACAGAAAAATAAATACAAGGCTTAGAATGGGCACAAAGTCCTTAGGTATGTTGAAGAATGGAAAAGATAAACAACATCCTTCAGTGTCTGAATATCGGCGTGGAGGAACAACACAGAGAATTAATATAGGTGTTGGAAGTTAAGTGTGTGGAGTCTGAGCCTGCCCTGCAGCTCACTTACACCAGCAAACTTTACAGAAAGCAGATTCGGAAAGTAAATGTTTAGTACATGGGCACACTGTCTCATTAGGTAAACATAAGTAAGACCAGCAAAACCTGAGTATATTTTGGGAGAACATCAAAATGCAAAGAGACTGTTGGAATAACGGAGCCTTTGATACAACTCTGGGGCACACTCCACATGGCAAAAGAGCAGCAGCTGAGAACAGACCATTGCTTGCATTGTTAGCACAGCTCAAGAATTTCTACAGAGATAGACTTCTGGCTTAACTAAAACAGTTCAGTTCCACCTTTGCAGGTTCATCTATCACTGGTGCAGAAAGACCCAGCTGCACAATAAAGCTGAGCTCCATTGTTTTTCTTGTTTAGTTAAATATCTTTAAGGAAAAAAAAAAACTTGGCTGAACTATCCCCATTCTCCTCAAGCTCTCAGTACTTTTCCACTGCTGCAGTGCCAGGAGCTGGGAACAGCAAAAGCTGATCAGTCTTCCCTGCCATGCAGTTCAGTGTTGCTAGGTATAGACTGCTTACTTAAAAACAAAATAAATTAAAAAGCAGTTGTATAAATGAAGCATTGGAAAGGGTAGGTGGGAATAAAAGTATGCTGACAAGATAGACTCTGGGCTTGTTATCTTTTTGAACAGATTGAAGTGAGTTCACTTCAGTAAGATGCCAACTGTTGATTTATGTAATTGTAAAAGCAGCAAAAAAAGACTTGGTCTCACAGAGAACACAGGGGAGGTTAAGTGGATTCCCTTGTGCTGCCCTTTTGCTGTTTTACACAAGAATAAATCTGCCTGTCCTCTCATATAACTACGCCATTTTCAGTTGCTAGTACAGTTGTGACTGTACAATATTAGCACTCCATGAAGGCATTTAAATAAATTAGTCAGACTTTTTTAAAACAATGGATAAAGAAGGAAATAATTCAGAAGGAAAAGATCAGGAATCCCATGCAGCAGCAGAATGACAGATTTGTGAGCTGCACTAATCAAGTACTCCTTCTAAGCAGTAATTTGCTGCTCCCAAGCCACTGTTCAAAGGATTAGCAGCACTCTGAAATTAAGTTACTTTACCTATACAGCTGGTAACAAAGATTGTAATGTCATCAGTGAAAGAGAACAACGGACTCATAAAAAGCCAACTTGATGGCCTGGAAGCTACTGTGTTTCTGCCACAGCAGGGATCAACAGAAGACAATACTTAATTCTGTCTTCACAAATGAGTTGGCCTTGTTAAGATCAAATGTACAAGAAACCTTATGCCATTCTCTTCTCTTGGTACACCACTAAAACCCATCTGTTTCTCAGGAGAAGACTCAGATCTCCTTTCAACTTAAGCTGTGATGCTCAGGAGACAAACTTCTTCAGAATTCTTTGGCCCAAGAAGGTGTGCAAAAAGCAAAGCACTGGGTGAAACATGCTGGAGCTCCTCTAAGAAGGTGCAATTTATGTACAGGTGCCTTCCCAGTTAGCCATTGATAACAGAAAACCACAAACTTCCTGGCTGGATGGGGTACCAAGCACAACCATTCCCGTGCAGTCTGTTCACTGGGCCACAAATTGGCTGTCTGTGGAACCTGGTGAGCACAATGCCAAAATAATGCCCATTCAGCCTGTAGGCTCTGTCCTGCAGGTGTCTGTCCAGCCCAGTGCTGCGTGAGGACATCACTCTGCCTGGAACAGACTCCTCAGCAGCTGCGGAAGTGAAGGATCAGGGAGGTGGATTAGAGGGTGCACGTGTGGTTTGGAGAGCAAGAAGTTCTAGCGACCTGACATCAACAGGGCTTGAGGGGTAAATGATGCCCCCATAATTTACCACAGTCAAAGACACAGAAAGATTTACTTTGAAGAAAAAATAAAAATGCTGCAGTACATACCGGTCTGCCATGAATGCCTTCGTAATACAGCAAAGCTTTTTGAAGAGCCACTTTTTCAGCTGCTATCTGATCCCTTGTCATGTCCTATGAAAAGTGGTACAGAGAGAAGGAAAGGGAGGAAGAAAAAAAGTCAGATTCCTGGACTCAAAAAATACTGATCTGTGCCATAACCAAAGTCATGTCACAACATCATTACGTTTTAAAGATTCATCTCTACCTTCCAGTTCTCTTTTCCCAGCCACATTGCCAAAGAGACTGTTAATGTGAGTAGAACCCTATGCACAATGCAGGCAGACTAAACACACAAACTTTGCATATGAAGGTATTTTATGTACCTAAGGGGGATTTCCAGATTATAAGTGTGCTTTGTAAAAACAACACAATGCAACTTTTAATGATGGTGGCTCTTTTTCAGTTAAGATTTGAAGTGTAAATTCTGCAACAGAACACACGTCCTTCCTTCTTCTCCAAATCCGAGACAAACTCCAGTACCTCCTGTAAAGCTTGACACCTTTGCTTTGACTGTCACAAACACATTTTACCAAGAACTGAAGTGCAGTCAGATTGTCTCTTTCTGCCAATTCTGCTATGGAGTGAAAAGCTGTAGCAGACAAGAGGGGACAAAGCCAAAAAGAAAAAGGGCAGACAGTTGGAGAAGACTTCTCCAAGTTGGCCAAAATTCCCCCAATGAATCTGCCTGACACCAAGCCTTTTCTCCCTATCACAGCACCAAATACAAAATCACAGTCCCTCTGGAAGTGGCCAGGCTGTGGATTCTTGCTACAGTCAGAAAATAGTCAAAACACATGCTATAGTACGTTCTTCTTCTGCAGATCCAGCAAACAAAGATAATGCTGTCTGCCTCACTCTCATACAGCACTGCACAGTTTACATGTCAGCAGACTCAAGGACTTCATTTACAAGGCTGCCCAAACCTCAGGAGCTCACAACATCAGACATGAAGACCTCCCTGCTGATAACCCTCAGAGATTACAGCAGCTAACAGAGCTCAGTGTGAAACTCTGAAGGGTAGCAATAACACAGCTGACAGAATAACATTCAGCTTTGGAGTGAACAAGAAGCAAACAGATGACACAATCTCCAGAAGCACTGGAAGACTCAGAATTTGCCAAAGGCCTTTGGATGTAACAACAGAAAGAGCCAACATAGAGCAGGAAAAAACTGCAATAATTCAGAAACATTACTTGGAATATACAAGGGTCAGACAAAGAACACAAGATGACACATGACAGAAACTGAGCTCTGGGGAAAAAAATCAAGATACTGAAGGCAGAGGGCAAGGAACTACAGCAAGTGAGCCCAGATTAAAGGCTACAGACTTTTTAACAAAATGTAGAAGACCACAGTGCTTTCTCAAGTGACTGTGCAGCCACAAGTTACCTACTTGCACTCAAAGGCCTAAATCTGACCTCTCTACATCGTACCTTAATGTCTTCAGGTCGATTCGTCTCTGCTCGTTTCTCCTGAAGCTTCTTCTGGATGGAGTCAAGGGTCACTTCCACGGCAGGCTTGGCAGATTTATCTGACAGCTCTTGCTTCTTGTCATCCTCCTTCTCCAGCTGAGAGCCAAAGCTCTTGGGGAGCGTGTTGCTGCGCTGACGCACAACAGGGCCGAGGTCTTCCTCCGATATCTTCAGTTTTGACTCTAAACAGTGAAATTCGGGGAAAGATGAGTAATCTTTCATTTTTAAAATGTGACAGTGACAGGATCACTGCCTCACATCAAATCTAAATGAGGCAGAGTTGAGCTGCCCCCCAAAGGTGCACCAGTGGCAGCTGCTCACCTTTAAGCTGCTTTCGGAATTTGGCCAAATCATTTGTCCATTTGAGCACTTCAGGGTTGGCTGCTTTGTCGCTGTGGGAAGGCTGGGAGGAAAGAAAAGCCATGCTGAATCTGTGTTAAACCACCAGGAGAGATTCACTGGAACAAGTGTGTGGCACAAAGGGGTACAATGGAATTTGGACCCAGCACAGAGCACAGGCACTGGCTTCTGACTGGCAGCTGCACATCTCTGACCAGCCCATTTCAGACCTTGCTTAAACAGCTCCTGCCTGTCACAATGCTGTGTGTTAGGGACATCATGAGATGGATTTGCTTTTTAGAAAACACAAAACATTTGATGGCAATGATTAAGTTGTAGATGTGACTCAGAGGGCCGGATGCACATTGGAATCCTTGTGTCTATTGTTTCCTAACAAGAGGGCACCTCCAAAACAGAGGAAACCTAGCATGAACAGTTGGAAAATGTTAGGGCACATGTATCCACACCAAAGGCTGCCTTACATCCAAAGATATCAAAATAACCCAAATGCTAGGCTTCAGCAAGCTCTGGGCATTTCTTTCAGCCTCTTCTACTGCAGGCAAGACCTTTACAGTACAATTCTTTGCCATTTAGATAGCCAAAGGTGCACACATGCAAAGCTTTATAGTTCCTTACAAAGCTTTCTGTGCATCAGAAGGGCATGTCAGGAACAATTAAGAGTTCAGTACACTGCTGCTGCTCAGCAGCACTTTACTGTGGTTCCTTGCTCAGGAATGAATGCAGCTGCTCTCTCCCCTCTGCAATGCACAGGTGTCCTGGGATTACCATCATGCAAATGAGATGAGCAACTGTGCTTCCCATATGCTGAACTTAAATAAATAATCAAACAAACAGAAGTTGAACACAGCTATTCCTACACACTGTCTTAAGCAGTGGTTGAAATCCTATGGGTTCATTAGCCTCCCTCTCTTGTGCTGCATGGATAGTGCATAATGCCTGGAAAGGTAATCTGCTTGGTGTGGACACACATTTTTGTGGAGGGGGGCAGCAGGTTTTTTGTTCCTTTTTTTTTCCTTTCCTCCTTATAAAAGCTTTCAAGCCCTCTGTATGTTTGACATACTTCCCTGGTGTCCCGCTGTATGTTTGACCCACTTCCCTGGTGCCCCTTCGCTTTGCTGCTAATGCATACATCTCCACATAAATGCTTAACTCCTAGAGACTCACTCTGTATTTCCTCTCCTCTTCGAATTTGTCCTCAAATCTCCTGATCTTTTTCTTCAGCCCCTGAATCCTGCGGGTGAGTTGTGCAGGGGTAAGGTCTTCTCTGTCATCTTCGTAAGATCCTAAAGACGAACTCCGTCTCCTACCAAGGGCAGAGATTGCAAGAAGAGCTTATCCAAACAGCCACAGTACATCTTGATGCAAGAGCAGACCACTTACACTTTGTGTAAATAAAGGCAAAGCCCACTAAAGTGAGAATGCTATGTTGCTACTCTGCAATGACAGAGAGCGTAAGATGCTCTAAGAGCCTCTTTCTCAGCAATAGCAAGCCCCCAGATATTAATGCACAAACCCAGAAATTATTGACTACAAAGAACTTCTATAAAAATACCAGTTTCCTGTGAATAGGGACAGAAACCCAATGCAGCACAGCTGATCCAAAGAGATGCTTCTTGATGCAACTGTGCAAACCCTTTGCAGCTGTATGTGAAAGTCAGCACTGGCAAGTCACAACCCACCTCATGAAGGAATGAGAATTGGGAGGAGAAGGAGGCACTTCTGTATCATCCAGGTACTGTTGGCTCTGTCCATAGGCATAGAAGCGAGGGGACAGCATGGGATCACTGTCCTCATCCAGAAGCTGGCGAATCAAGCGCCCGGCCTGCGGGGAAAGGCGAGCCTCATCTGAGTCTAAGCCGTCTCGCTGCCATGAGGAGAGAGCAGGGATGGGCTCTGGGAACAGTAAGACAAAGGCTGGTTTTATCGGGTTTGTTTTATACACAAGACAGACTCCAGGTAACTTTCTAATGAACCTTGACCCACTCGCCCTGGATTGAGATTCTGGTCACCAGGCATTCCCTGGTCACTACTCGCACCTTCCCTGTGTGCAAAGCACTACAAAGCCTGGCCACAGCAGGTAACCTACACAAATATCAGTCATCTCTTAGATGCAACAGAAAACTACCCAAAAGCTGACCAGGAATTACCATGGACTGACACCAAACGAGGCAATCACCAGCTAGCACCTTTGAGGAAAAAGTTATGCTGGACCGAGAGCATTATTGATACACGGTATATAGAAGAGGCAACTGGATTCCAGAAGGAATTTTTTTCAGTTTCAGGATGTACAAATGCTGTAACTGAATAGTATATTAATGGTTCTCCTGTAGGTCCCAGCACTCCAATGCAACCCTGTTGCCTGCTATTGGAAATTCAAAGCCTAGGAGTAAGCATAGGTTCTTCTAATCTGCAAGCAAAAGGTGCTTCACGTTACCACTTATTCCACAGTGTGCTTAGCCCACACATTAACAATTATAGTAATATGGTCTGAGTTTCCCCTTTTCCCCTTCAAATGCAATCCTGCTGCTTACAGCATGGTAGAGAAGTGAGAAAATCTTCAGTCCCCTGGACAACCTAACCAGCTAGCAGTAAAAGCAATGTTGTACAGGGAGGTGGTGGAGTGGGAGAGAAAGGGAAACCCAATTTAGCATTGCTCATTAGCATAATAGAGCCCACGGAAAGCAATCGCCTCAATCTTGTGATCACTCCCTCCAGATGCCATAAGGAGTCTAACATTTTGTGTTCAGATAGTTTACTAAGCTGATTTGCATGCTCCTACTTAAACTGTCTAATCCTGTGGTGCTAAGAGCCAGGCTTTGAACTTACAAATCTAACAAATAGTTCTAGAGTCAAGTAACAAAACAAAACCCTTACAGAAAGCTCACAGACCGGTTGAAGAGCTACAGACTAATTGTTTCCTGTGCCTAGTGTGTCTATTCTTCATTCACAAAGAGAAGGGGCTTTTGAAGTTATCAGCTTATGAATTAAAAGCAGTGTTTCCTTTTGCTAAACAAGGTTAAGGTTTTCACAGCTCAGAGTGGATTGCATGAGGATTCCCCTGCAGAACCTCTGTGCTGTTTAACATTCCCCCTCGGTACAATTCAGGCAGCGTGAGATCATCGCCAACGCAGCAGCGATGGGCTCAGTGCTGTTTTGCCCGTACAAAAGATGCTCTCTTCCTTTTCCCTTCTTCCTTAGCTCATGGATACAAATGGCACGCCTCTGCTTAGAGGCTGGTGCTGCGTGCACACTGATGTGCTACCCTGAAAGGGATGACAGCAGGTTTTGCACAAGCTTTTTGCATAAGAGCCTTTCGAAGGTGTTGTGGTAAGAGAAGCACAAACAAGCCCGGCTCACAAAGGCTACTTCCAGGGGGTGTGCAAGTCCCAAGGGTATGTAGGCTGTTTTGCCATCGTTTGGAAAGCTTATGCAGCCTGAACTTCCTTCAGTTAATTTCTGAAAAAAGAGTTTTTCTCAGCTCTGTTCAACCATGGCAGTTTCTAATACCTGAAATATTTTGCATCCACTTCCTTGAATCTCTCATGATTTTAGGAAGGGTCTCACAAGATCTTTTGTAGCAAAATAAAGGCTAGTACAAAAGGAAAGAAATGAATATATTTGACTAGCAGGAATTAAACGATGCATGAAATTCTTCTAGACATCTCTCACTTCTAATTGTTTGAATACCTCTCACCCCCAAACAGAATTTCCTCTTGGAAATTGTTAAATAACATCTCCATGGGATTTACATAGATGGAATAAACTTAGAAAAAATCAGGCATATTTAGCAGTAACTAAATTAAGCTCCTACCACACCAGCTAACAAAGCCATTATTAATCATGCATGATGCATGTGACTTTGTCCAAGGTGGATTTAAAACCAGATAGCATGCGACATTCAGGGAATTGCAATGGCTCAAAGAGCCTCTGATCAAACCCCAAAAGACAGCAAAGCCCTTTATGTAACCTAACTGAGACTGAGGTATATCTACTTCCTATTTTGTCGATTACAAAATACTCCCCCAAAACAGAAATTCCCTTTCCAAAGGAGAAAGTGTTAAAAAGAAGAAAAAAAAAAGTCCAAAAAAGGACAAACCAAATCTGAGACTTGACAGAAGAAATGGCTGCTATAGAAAATCAGCTTTCTTTAACCCTTGCTCCTGGAAGGCCTGACTCATGGGTAATTTTGTTTCCCTTGCTGACCATATACATTTAGAAGACAAAACCTCATCCAGACACAAAATGGTTAGGCCCCTGAGACCAACACAGCAATTCATCAAGGAACATATTTAGGTATGTACAATTATGGATTTTATCTACATCAGATCACTAAGTGGACCAGAGGTGCAGTCCAACTGCCTTCTCTCTCCTGCTGTCCAGGTGCCAGGCGCTTCAGCTGGAAGCACTGGAACTGCTGGATCGCACAAACGCACAGGAACCCGCTATGGGTAAGCTGCTGCTTTTTCTGACAGTGCACAATCAATTAATTCCTCTTTTACAGGATGCCTAATATCTTTTGTTATTCATTTAGCTGAGATAGCTATCAAAAGCATTGAGCTTTTTCTGAAGGCTGCTAAACTCCTGGACTGAATGGTTCAGTATCGAAGTACCTGCTATGAAGTCCAGTTTTAAAGCATCCACTATCATGATTAATGTTGTCACCCTTTCCCCTTTCTGCTAACTGAAGAATAAAATCCCAGTAAAGAATGTAAACACTTCACCTTTTCTTTGCCACTGACTTGACAGAGCAGTTACACTTACTCCTTGTCTGTCCTGAACAGATCTCCCCTGCTGAGGGAAAACTCTCAGTTCTCTACTTATCTCCACATTCTTGCCACGTACGATTTTTTCCCCCATTTCCCAGAATGACAACTTTTCATGAAAAAAAAAAATGGGAGGGAGGGGGGAGGAGGAGGAGAGGGGAATATTTAGCCACCATGGCTGTACCAGTGCAGAGAAAGGGTGAAAAAATTTTTAATGTCTTGGTGAGACTCTCTAGGCATTTCTCTCAGGCATGCCTTTTCTAAGCTGGCGCAGAAGCAGTGAACTGTGTGCTGGTAGTGAGCCTGCAGTCCTTCAGAAGTGCTGCACTCCCTCTCAAAATCCCACAACCAGCTCATCTTTCAACAAAGCTGTCAGCCTCTGCCAGGTGTGGCTCTGCAGAGCTCCACAGGCACACGGAGCATCGCCTATGGCAATACATCCTCTCTGCCAACCTGCTGCATAGAGGGCTCGAGATTTTAATAAACCTGAACCATTAAGTGCTGCACACGAGAAGAAAGATTTATTGTATCAAACTGCTGTATTATTGGTGAGCTCCAAGCCATCTTGCTGACAAAACCTGACTTTTTTTTATCACTACATTGTGTATTTGCCACAGGGTTACTGGGGGCCGCAGGGCCAACAGAGGGGTGTCTATGCACAAATACCACTTGAGGTGCAGCCAGCAAAACACCACAGGCATCTCCTGTTTCCCTGTCTGCAGCCACACAGCTCATACATGCTGCTAACACTGCTTTTACACACACCCATCTGTCAAACAATCGAGGCCAAATCTTAGCTACTGTAAACTGAAGCAGGTCCAGAGGGATTAAAAAGTCTAAACTCATTACAACACCTGAGGTGCTAGTATCAAATGCCACTTGAAAGACTCCAGAAAGACCTTTCATAATGAAATGAATAAAGTAATTTAAAACCCCATCCAAAGCATTCACTAGCTCAGTAACAACCTATTTTCTTCGTCTTATAAATAACTTTATGAAAATATCCTTGTTTGAATACATCAAGAGGCATTCTTCCTACGCAGATCAAAAGAACAGCCCAAATGCAGCGCTACCACACCTTTTCACTTAGCGAGATGACACATCTCTCAGCTAGCAAGCAAACTTTGTATTTTGCTTATAGCATGTCATAACAATCAAAAATACAATTTTAATACATTGATGCCATTCAGTAAACAATGCAAATTTTTTTTGATACTTAGTAATAAAAATTGATTTCTTTCTTTTGATTTCTTATGCTAAAGAGTGTTACACACTAATACACTGATCAGTCTAAGTCCACAGTGTTGAAGAAAAGAAAACTAAATTCAGCTTCCCTTCTGCTATACTATATGAATTTTTCTGCATTACTTTGGGGTTTTTTCCATGGGAAAGTATCAATTAAGTCAGTGTTGAAACTATTTGTGGATCAGCTTCACCCTCAGGGTCTCAAGTGCTGCAATACTTGAGTTCAAATTGTGTTTTTAACTTCTGCTTTTATTATTTTTTTAAGCTTGAAGAAAAATGCCTGCTGATTGTTTCATAAGTGCTTGTTACTGCAAACTCTGCTTGAAATCTCAGCTACAGAACTTTTTTAAAGTGTCAGTAATCGGGTGACATCAGCAGCAATCACACATCATACTGATTTACTGAACTGCCTGCTCAGCCCAATCTGCTGACAGGGCCAGCCGCTGCTATGGAGAGCAACATACTTCCAGATTTTCCTTGAGGACAGGATAGCAAGTTCTGGGCTTGAATTAGAAACATTTGGTGAGAAATCTGCACAATAGTGCTGGACTGTGAGAGAACACTCTGTTCTCCTCAGTCACTGTACCCGATTCAAACGTAATCCACAACAATTAGAAACCTTAGCTGTGGAAGCAGCTCTGAACATGCCTGCTCCCAAAGCCATCTCAGCTGGCACTCACTGACCAGCTCAGCAGGCCAGCCCAGCAGTCAGACGTGACATCCCAGTTCACAGGGACAGCTCGGTCCACACCCAGCGCGACAATAAAACTCCCTGATTCGCACCTGCCAAATGCACAATGGGAAAATACTCCTGGAGCACGGGAAATGCACCAGGCAAGGAGTTCAGCACTTGAATTTTGCTGGGGCACTGCTCACGCCCTGAGTACTGCGTCAGTAGCCTGATGATTCCTACACAAGCCTCTATACTTAGCAGGTGAGGGGGATGCAGCAGGCGGGAACATGGCAAAGTGTGAGGCTATGCACTGCGGGGAGCAGGGACAAAATGTCTCTGTCCTCTTTGTGCTCAGCTTCAGGTGGGGAACACAGCCTGGAGAAGTACAGCAAACTTCTCTTGTGTACAGATCTGACTATGAGGTGAACATTATGGGAAAAAAAATCTGGTAGAAATTACTGCTAGTGTAACATAAAAGGCACAGGGCCCTGCCAGCTCACCTGGCAGCAGTTATCTGAATTCTGTGCCCCTGAATGAGGGTTTTTAAGGCAGCTCTGCTCTCTAAACAATGTAGAGCCTGCCTGAGTGACAAATAAAAGCTAGTCAATGGACAAGGTTGTCTTGTGTAATTTTGTGCCCATTGTTAAAGGCTCTTTCCTAACATTTGACTGGAGGCAGTGACCGCTACAGCTCAAGGCAAGCCCTCAACCTGTAATTGTTCCCACACGTCACTTGTGAAAGTCCCAGCAGCTGCCCTGGTCACTAGAGGCTCTGTATTTCCTGCAGTATGATGTAGAGGACCTTGACCCCAAACATCAGCTCAACTATGTCCTGAAAGAAGGGGCAATTTTCCAAGAGATGGACTCACCAAATTTGCTAGAGCAAAGCAATAAACAGCTCACTATTAGGGCATTTGAAGGGAGAGTCCTTTCTCCTTTTCATTGGGGATGCAACCAGAGCTGAGACACGGATCCTGCAGAGATGTGTGAAGGTTTGAGTGACTCAGATTGGCTGGTAGGAAAAGGGAAGATGTCCTGGTTGCTAGAGGTGTGGATGGGTGGTACAACCCTGCCCTGCAAAGCCAGTTTCCACAACAAATTCTGCTGTTAGCTACAAAAGCAGTCTGAGAGTTGATGTTAAGATATTCCTCTTCCTGGCTGCTGCAAGCTTGATTCTGTGTCCACAGCTAGGAAAGACTCAGTCTCTCCTTGCTGAGACACAGAAGGCACCATTTTGCTGTTGTTCACGCACACCAACAAAATGGTGATTCTGGAAGGCACGCATTTCAGAAGATGATGTCTCTCTCACCCCAGACAGCTGATTCTTTTGCAACTGCCCACCTCCTCCTCCTGTGAGATACACGTGAACAGAAGGAAGGAAGGAGGAATCAGAGAGAAGCAGAGTCACATGTGCCCATAATCCTGTCTCTATTTGCAGGGCAAGAAAGCTAGAATCCAAACACAAGAGCGTGCCTTCTAAGAGGGAGTTGTACCAAAGAAGCAACTTATTTCATACAATGGGAAAGCCTCTGACAGACAGAAAAGAGCTGTGTTCTCCCCTTCATGAATTCATATGACCCCTATTAGTAATGCAGGAAGGAAAAAAAAATCCCAGTCATTATTTCCAAAGGTTCACAGGAGGGCTGAAGCCACACATCACCTCTGAGAAGGCAGACGTGCTCACCCTGGCTTGAGACCCTGCAGGGCTCTGCTAATTGGCACCTCAGTAAACATCGAGCAGCCAGGGCCGCCTGGGAGCCCTTCGGTGGCGCTTTGATCAGCCGTGCTGCATGTGTGGTGATTCCACCCAGGGAATCCCCACCTAGCAAGCAAATGGAAAAATTCCCTCCTGTGCACGGTGACTGCTTGCCTGGCTGAATCAAAGGCAGCCATGGCTGCGGGTTTTCTTTACTCACGCCTGAAGTGTCATAACTAGTCCCCTCCTAGAGGGAAAGGCAAAACACACTAGGTCACGTAGGCTGTGGAGGCAGGAGCAGAGAACTTCCCTTCCCAGTGCTCCTCAGAGATTGTTATTTTAAAGCAATTAATTAGTTGCACATTTTCCCTCTCTTGCTTTATGAAAACATCACACTTGTGTTTTCCTGCTTCTTCCCTGTCAAAACCCATCTTTCACTCCTAAAGCATAAAATAACAGAAGAATTCTGGCTTGTACACAGACACATACTCTGTAACTAGAAAAGGGTTTGATCCCAAAACTGCGGGACACCTTCATTTCATCTCAATTTCAAATGAAATTAAGGCTCATGGCACCCACAGAGTTTGCCCAGATTCCCACTCTTAGATGAGTACGTGCAAATAGCCAACCAAGCGTGCACTCTGGAGAGGAGAGCTAAGAAGTAGTATTAAAACAATTTAAATGACATACAATCAATAACACTGCAATTTGAACTGGTGATCAGAATTCCTTCACAGCATACACAAGAAAAAAGTTGTTTGTAAGACAAAGTAACAGACAGACAGTGTATTTTACCTGCTGTGCTTTTCAGGTCTGAATCATTATTTACAAATAGTGCTTGAAGAAGAATAAAAGTTCTTTTTTAGACTGTGAAATACCCCATTGCTTTGAAGCATAGGACAGTCTAGCTTAATTACCCAGTGATCAGCCACTAAGAAATAAGGTATCTTGAAACACTCAGGGGCTTAACAGTACTAAACAGAACATGAAAGTAACTTCAATAATAAAACATTTAATTTTCTCCCTTTAAGTGACAATTAGAGTTAGTACTGTTCAGTATTTGCTTTCAGTTTCTCCAAACTTTCAGTTCTATATTCAGGACAAAGTTGCTTTTCTGTTGTTTTTAGCAAGAGAACACGTTCACATAAAGATACACCCAGCCCACTCAGGTTTCCCTCTCATTTCACTCACACAACCATCCATCACACAATCCTACCTTCCCAGTTGTTGTCATCACACAGTGATGTTAAATCCAGCCGAGGCACTTCAGATACAAAGCTGTTTTCCTGATCATCAGCATCTTGATTTCTTTGCAACTTGTTTTCAGGCATGTTTGGATGTTCTTGAATCTTCATACCTGAAGTCAGCTATGTTCCCATACACCCAAATAAATGAGAGAGAAAGGAAAAAAAACGTTTCAGGATGCAGAGGGGGAGAAAAAACCCCTGCAGTCACAGCAGCAGTAAGCTCATGCCTTTAGCTAAAGATCCAAACAGACCCTGATGTTTGCAGCTCCAAATCCAAATCCCTTGCTCAGTGACCCCTATGTACTAATTGCTCACTCACACCAGTAAAAACATCCGTCCATCTGCCTTCCTTGAATTTTTCCTTCTTTAGAAAGCTACTGCAAGTTCCTGAGACTGCCTGCCCTGACAACTGCATGCAGCCGAGAAAGCCTCCAGTAGTGGATTGGGATGAAATGGGAGGGAGGGAGGGAGGGAGGCAGGGAGAAAGGGAGAGGGAGGGGGGGGCTGCGTACACTTCCTACAGGAGCGCAACTCCTTCGAGCAACAACAAAAACGCTGCTGCTGCTGCTGCTGTGAGGCTGTAGCAATATGGTGCCTTCTAAAAAGCAGGCATCAGAGCTCCCGAGGCAGCAGCCGCAGCCAGCCAGCAGTGCAGGCTATGTACATGAATGCTCTCGTGCAGGCTGTGCTGGCTCAGGTCAATTAGTGCCAGCTAAGCTGTGCTGGCTGCACATTCCCCGATTTCCTGTGGTTGTTTTCTAGCTGGGCGTGGGGAGAGCAGAACTATTTATGGAGGAGCTCTGGGTATTAAAGCGGTGTTGCGCAAATCCAAACGGCAGTAGGGTTTGGCATCTCAGCTGGAAGCAGTGTGGACTCTGGGAAAACGCCAGAAAATTCACACAAACATCCAGTGACTTCGGAATAAAAAAAAAAAAAACCAAAAAAGCAGAATTCTGTCAAGTAAATGATTCATCTGCTAGCACTACCTAGAAGCAAGTGCTGCTTGTCTCAGCACTGTTCCCCCCTGCACATAGCACACGTCGTGTGCGTTGATGCAGCAATCCCTGCCGTTCCCACAATCCAGAGACACAGTGCGCGTGTCTGCGACAGCGCCTGATGAGCACTTCTGCCACTCCAAAAGGAATTAGCTGTAATGCCTCACAGAGGGCAGCAGTAAGGAAAAGGAAGTGTAATGCATGGACATAAACATGTAGTGTGATATGTATAAACCCACCAACAAACACAGAGCTAGCTCAATAGACAGGATTACGTTACTACATCAACTATTTGGATTTGATAAGAACAGCTTAGGCGTAATTCTGGCAAATATAGTCTAGTGGGCAGTCAGCATGCAGATTTTCCCCCTGCAGGTGTTTTGAAAATCTAGTAAACAGTCTCCATATTCTGATACATGACAAAAACAGGCCAAAAGAAAATAAGCAGTATTTCTGGACCTATTTTCTTTGAGAATCCAGAAGCACGGCCCCAACGCTTCAATATCCTTAGTACACACCACTAAGGCACATTTATTTTTTTTCATCTGCAGAAAGCTAACGATGTGTTTGGTGCATTTTTTCCCTTTTGAGAGGAGAAAAACAAGTAACTTTCATAAAGAGGGAAAAATTTGCCCAGTAGACAAATCATATGAATAAATGCTTTTATCTGGATTCAATTCCATCAATCCCTGCAATTGAACAGGGTGCTAAATAATCTCATCTAGGCTTCCTTTCCCACAAAAGGTTGGATCAGTAGATCTTTTGAGGTCCCTTTCAACCTGGGCTGTTCTACAGTTCTAAAATCTGGTCGATGAATACGCTGGTATTTGTAAAGAGTGTTCTGCATTGTATTTGTGTAAGGTGTGTATTTCCTGTTCATTTCAACAAATGGCCTTTTTGAAACATTGTAACAAAACGAAACACTAGGTGACAGTTTGCCAAGCACTAATAACTCGTGCAGCTTGACGCTAAATCTGATTACAAATGTGTTTATTGTGAGAGCGGTACATGGAAAAATGCTAATTCACCATTCAATATCTTTTAATCTGCTTCCAAGTTGGGAGGACTTAAATATTTCTCTAAGGTCCATTGACAAATTTCCTGCCAGGATCTAAATAGTCCTCGTACCTCACAAAGACTGATCAGTGGCCAACTGTACCAGTTGATAAACTGCTTGTAAATTGCCAGCACAGTATTTAAAGGTGATTATTTTAAGGCACGGAAATAAATAAAGCACTGAGTTTCAAAATAGGTGCTATTTTTAATAACAAAGAAGTGTGAAGAGAGGAACGTACCTAGATTTTAACAATTTCAAAGGGAGCAACCTGAGAATACCATCCTGTCACCACTACTGATACTAATTAGAGATAAATGTCTTTCCATGAAGAGTGTACAATCTCCCGACTTACTAAGACTCTTAAAAGATATCTGTGGCAGATATAAGAGGATAGGTAAACATTTCCATTACACATATATTAGAAAGATCATATTGATGTCTTCCTCCTAAAGTCATTTCAGTTGTTGGAAATATTTAAAAGCTGTTTAAAAATAGGCCTGTGCTCTGCCTGCAGCCAGTTGCTCTCCTTTCCTTGCTCACTGATGTAGGCTCTAACACAATGAATAAATCATTAGGTGTTCTGAAGAACAATGGTGGTACGAACCCAGGAGACTCAAGAAAGCAGATGTTTAACTTCCTTTGCATTAATGCTCCAAACCCATAGAGTGGTAGATAATTCAGTATTCCCATCACTTATTTTCCTTTTTGATTTCCTGACGCCACCAGCTGCCAACCTCTACGAAAAGAATCAAGTAAGGGAGAACCACTTTGCTTTAGGTATGGATGTGCCACAACTTCTTACAAACCAAAGGGGCAACAAGTTGATGATGTTGGTAACAGCTGGCAGTCACAGTTCACTGCAGATATTACATAAATGACCACCAAAAAAATCTTCAAGGCTACTTGAATTCTGCTTTTTAGAAGCTGCTTCTGCAGCTATGCTTTGCAGGCACCAGTAACTACAGATCTAAGTAGCCTGGGGATAAATCAGCTGTATTCATTCTCCCTGCTCCAATGGAGATTCAGCATAAAGAGCAGCTCAAACAGCAAGAAATAAATGGCAACAGAAAGACTTTTAAATTCTGATCAGGAAATTGTATTCTGTTCAATTACCTGTGGATTCCGATCAACTCTATATTAAAGGCTTGCTTCCCCTACATCTGATCTTCCATTACAGCCACAAGCAGGAAGCATCCTTAAGCACACTTTAGGAATACAACCTGATGCAAGAACACAGCCATTCTGCTGCCTTCCTCCTACCTGAGCCATGTCAACACCCCTCTATGCTTGTTGCCATGTTGGTAGGAATCTTGAATACTTTTCCCTTATCAAAACCTGGGTACTAGAAACCTGTGTTTTTCATCCTGGAGCTTAGCTACTTTCAAAGGCAGATTATGAAGGTTACAAAACCACTGAAAATTCATTTGGGGCTTGTGTTTTAAGGTATTTTTACAGCCTCATGGAGGCCCAAGTCAGCACAACTGGTAGCTATGGCAAATTCTGAATACTTTTCCTAATATCTTCAGACTGGAGATAGGGTGAGAAAGAGAAAAGAATAAGAAAATCCCTGTCCCTTCCTCAACCTGAATGAGTTGTTTGTTACGAAACGTATGTCTTTAAGCTGCCCTAAGCAAAAGGCTTATAAGGGGCAAAGAATGTAAAACAACTCTGCAGGAATGTAACATTTTCTTGACCTTGTAATTCCTATACAATACAATCTCTGGGTTAAGATCCTCTCCTGCGGTTAAAATTTTACACTTTAAAACTTGCCCTAAAGTGAAGTTTATTTTAAGATAATGATTTCATATTCAAATGTATCTCCATCAGGCTAATTTAAAAGCTTAATAGGAGTATTGTGTGGCACAGCAGCAACAACAGCTTTTCCACATGCAAGTGGGTATGTCAGGAACAAGGTGTTGCAAAATCTAGACTCCGGAAAGTAGAACAGCTCACGAGCAAGCACAAGGGATTACTGACCCTCTGGGAGCAAAGCAGGAGATCCCTGTAAGCCCAGTCAGAGCAGGGATCAAAGGCAGCCCTCAACACCCTTTGCAGGGGCTACATACTTCAGGGTCCCACAGACTTCACCAGCTACCACACAGCTGGTCAGAGCTCAGTTGCTAGCAACCTTTTTACCTTTGCCGCTAGGTGGAAGTAATTCCTGCCAGAAATAAAGTCTTTCAAAGGCAATAAATGCATAGTGGCTTTTATTTTTAAAAGAAACACAAGAGAAGTCTAATTTAAAAATACTACCGGGCCTTCAGTCAACTCCAAACAGCCAGAGAAAGCAGACAGTGTCTACAGCTGGTTTATTGTGCCCATTCATAATGGATGCACAATGAGGGAGAGGTGCCTCAGATAACTCCTCCCCAGTATTTTAAATGCTTGGCTGTCTAGAGGTGTTTTAAGCAAACCCAAATGAACCAGTGACCGCAAAGGGGTTCAAGCTAGCCCAACCCCAATCTTTGATTTGTTTAACAGTCAGATGAAAAACACCATAAATCCAGTGCAGGAAGTGTGTGTGCGTGTAAGAGAAACAGAAAGCTGGCGGAAAAACTGCTGCCATCAATGTCACATCTCCCCCCCTGACATCCATCCCAGTCATCGACTCTTAGAAAGAAGCAGGAGGTGATCCAGTTTTCTATGGAATTACAGACACCTATGTTCAAAAGCAAGAGGCTGCATTAGGAAATGATAAATAAAAGACCAAATGATTTTAGAGAAATCAAGAGAGACAAGCTAATCTTACTACCCTGGCAGATAATCAGTCAGATGCCCTGTCTGCCATGATTAATAAGGGAACTTCACATCACTTAAACCACAGTGCTGACTTCAGTGATCCTTCCCTTTTTGGCAAGGAGGGATCAAAGGGACTGAAGCTGACACTATCAGACTCCCCAATGGTTGAGAGGCACCCTAAACTATGTAAATAAAAAGCAGAGGTAAGGGACAGAAAAAGTACATGCTAACTCCATTTCTCTTGTGAAAACAGAACTATATGCATAACTACTTGTTTCTACTCAATAAAATGCTCATTTAGAGACCACAAAACTGAAACACAAAAAAACAACAACAAAAAAAAATACCAACCTGAGAATGCCTGAAAAAAACCTCATCGTTTTCACTTTCTTTGCTATAAAAAAAACCAAAAACAAACCAACATATTACAAACACAAAACCAGACTTGTCTTTTAACAAAAACAAGCAGGACTTCTGGACACTCACTAATTCACACAGTAAATGAAGGGACACTCTGGGCTGCAGCACTTCAAGCTGCTGAACTATGTATTTTTTGCTTCCTCTCAGGAGCTTTTTGAGAACAATAATGTCATTTAATTCCAGTGCCCTTAATTCAAACCAATACAACTCCCCCAACAAATATAACTGTTGAGAGAAATTGTCACCTCAGGTGAGCAGAGTGAGGCTGTACAGCTCTCACAGAAGAGTGAAGCACAAGGGAAAGGGCTGGACTCCCAACCCAGAGGCCAGGTAAGACAGGCCCTGCAGTCCTGTGTGGAGCAGGCTGGTTCACGTGCTCCACAGCTGATTTCTTTTCAAGTCTGCACCATCAGCACCTTCAGTGACATTGCTATCAGGCTGGGAAAAGAGCCTTGGTGGCATGTGCTGCAGGGCAAAGCTCACACAACACACACAGTGCCTCCACGAAGCTCTGCTTGGAAGTTAGCGCGGTGGGTAATCTGTTCCGTGGCGTAACTCTCACCCCCACAGCCTGTGGTGGGAGATCTCTCAGGCTCTACTACAACCACGGGGAAAGGAAAACATATATTTATATGAAATAAAATTAAAATCACCTTTCTTCAGGTAAAATTTCCATGTCATCAGGTCCTGTTCTGTCTATAGGCTTGGATGAGCTAAAGCTTTCCATACTCTGCAATACAGTAAATAATAAAGCAATAAGATATATATGAGAAACAGATTCAAACTGCAGGCCATTAAACAAATCAAATACAGAAATATCCAACAGGACTTCTACAAAAAGATAATACTCACGCTACTGCCCGCTGCACAAAACAAACCCCACACTTTATTGCCCATGAACTGCAAGAAAACCCAACTGCTCACTGCTTCGTCTCTTTCATCAGACAACCTCAAAATGTCCAAACAGAATAATGCTGCATGGTACCCCGCCAGCTCCCGTTTTACAGACTGACGAACAGCCTAAGCTTGGGAGTAATTCTTTGGTCTGTGCAACTCCTGTAAGAGTAGGTAGCAAAATCCACAGCAACCTCTCAGCAGAACTCCTTATGTTCATGCTAGAAAACACTCCGCTTCTCAGCCAAACCCTTCCTTAGTCTCTTCTTAAACAGGCATAAGAATGCAGAGACTGCACAGATGTAATGCTGGGCTAATATGAATGCAGGGCAAGAAACCCAACTAGTTATGGCCACTTTTGTCTGAGATTTGTCTTGGCTGCCATTAAGAACATTAACACTGCTGAGTACTGTGAGGACAAGCCATGTAGCCACTTCAAGCACATGTCCAGGAGGCTTTCAACCCTGGGTTTTGGGCAAGTATCTCTTAAACAGGAGGAAGCATGGTTCCTGCCCTGGAAACTATGTGCACAGACTTCTTGGGGCAGTCACAGCCCTCCCTTCACCTGCTACACCTCCAGCCCCATAAAGTGACACAGGTCAGTCATTCCAGCCTTGCCTAATTTGATTCTTCAAGTCCTACTGGCATCTGGCTACCGTGTCCCTGAAATGCAGTTACAAGCTTTTAATGCTTTGTGGTCGGTTTGCTCGGGAGTCTAAGTGTAACTGACAGTTTTTCCACCGCTGACTTGTGCTTTTGAGCCAGATGCAATCAGACAGCTAAGAGGAAAGCTTCCACACACTGTCCTACATACTCTTTCAGGCTTTGAAAAAAAGGAATGCTCAGAAAAGGGTGTTTAAGGAGAGACAACATCACAAACTTGTTTACATGACAAAGGCCTATTAGTAAATGCTAAGGTGCATGTTATGCTATACTCCAAGTAGGTAGTCTAATTGGGGTTATTATTTGATGTGTAAAGGTGTAGCCAAAAGAAAGCTAAACCACCACACATCCTTCTGGCAGTCTCTGAAATGCAAGAGTGTAATAAGCATACTCATTAAAACTTAAAAAGCAGCTTCTGCTCTTCCAAAACAAGAGCACCATGCTCTCTGCAAGATGTTTTATAACGATACTTGCAGTGATCATCCCACTGTGACATTTCCTATAGCAGAGCAAGCAAGAACCACACTGACGGTCACCTTGGTCAAAGTGCTTTCAATACAAGATTAGTTCATCTTACATTCCTTTCAGTCTTTGCCCTTCAAGAGATCCAAAAATGATGGGCAGGCTAAAGTCCAGTGGACACAGCTAAGTTTGAGGACATTTCTTCTGGTCACGTTTGAAGACTTCATGAATGTTTTTCAGGTCCACAGCAAAAGTGGACACTTCTGTCATTAATTCCTTCCCTAAATGCTGAGAAAAACTCTCATTTACATTGAAACTGCTTTACACTCCACAGGCACAGAGAAAAGGTGCTGAAAAGATCATAAGCACTAGACCTTTGCCTATCTTAAAGTGCACTGCTACAAGCAAAGACAGAAGTGTGAATGTGTCTATCTCACTCTGCTTTCATGAAGTATCACATGAGAAGATTATGGATACTGAGCACTAAATTTAAGTTACTAAATTGAGCATAGCGTACAATTTTTGGCATCTTGCCTTCTTTTTATCACAAAGAAAAGCAAATCCACCTCTCTCTAGAATCTCTGCACAGGGTAAGAACATCAGATCGTTGCAATTTTGTGATCTAAACAAAATGAGTCCAAACACAATGTCACATTGAGAACTTGCTTTCAGCAGGCTCTAAAATTTAATCAAGCACAACTGAAGGAAATGCTCTACAGCTCAGGCCAGTGCTTTCACACAGCTCTTGCTGTTCCTGTTAACCCTGCAATTCATGGCTGGTGCAGGCACAGCGCTTCTGCCACTGCACGCAGACTTTGCACTGAAACACAGTGTGGTTTCTCAGCTGCTGACACTCCAATCAGTGTTTGCTGTGGCTGAGAGGGAAGCAGGGTGCACCTGTTTTATTCCACAGCTTGTACAAGTAGGCAAACCGTCTTCTACTGTAATGGTCACACAAGAATATGCTGGTAAAGTTCTACAGTATTCCAGATTTTTTCGATGTTATAACGAAGTCATTGATGTCTTCAGTAAAAGGTAGCTAGAGGGATCACCTTTTGGACACCAAAGTGCTTTCCAAATTGCAAACACCACAGTAAAACACAGGCTTTAGGGAAAAGGCATAAAACACCTTTGCCATCTCATTATCAAGTAGTCACTTGAAATCTAGTTTCAGAACTTAGCAGGAATATAAAAATAAACTTGACCTGAACATGAAAACCCAGATCCAAGGTTCCAAACTCCTTGCAAGGCTTTTGAAAGACTGGGAAGAAGACCTATTTCCTTTTATGCTTTCCAAAATGCTTCACTGAATTCAAAAGAAAAAGCAAAAGGTTGTAGAAAGAGAAAATGGCTGCATATGGAGTGAGAAGATCATAGCAGAAATATGGCTTCTCAGTTGCCTCATCACAAGGGTTACAAGTGTGGGATCCAGTGTTTCCCATAGTCCAAAATAGGCACTTAGGCCTGTACTGCAGGCAAAACCAGCTACCTAATGGAACCAGATGTGCACTGAAATAAAAGAGGTTTTCCCATCCTAGTAACGTAATGGGCATCAAATAGTACAGCGTGCTGGCTTACCACAGGACTGTCCTGGTTGTCATTAAGCTCTGAAAGCTTAGTGCTGGATTTCTGCCGTTTTGATTTATTCCTTTCACTAAGGTATCCAGAGCTGGTGTCTTGTAATTTTTCTACATCTTGAGCAGCTAGAATACAATCTTCAAGACTGCTGAATCCAGAGGGAATGTTTTCTTTGTTGACAACTTCCCTAAAAAGAAAAGGGACATTACAACAAGAGGTTGTTTAAAACACTCTCTTGCTACATTTATGGTAGCAACAGCGAACTACATCATGTTGACTGGTGCAGTTCTGGCAACATCATCTATTCCCTATGAAACCAGTATCTCTGGTTCTTCCCAATGCAACCAAAAACACACACTGTGCAACGCTAAATCCCACTGAGGAGCAAAAGCCAAGTGTATACACTTCAGGTGAGAAAGCTGTGAGGATCAATGTTTGGGATTTGATTCACTTCCCACTAAACCCAACACACAGAAGCCTTCACATGGAAGTTGGACTAGCCCCTGGCTGCCTGTGGCATTTTTATAGAGAGTATGAAGCATATTTTCCTTTGAGACACGTGTTTTTAATTTAGAAAAGTGATTCACAGCTGCGGTCTGAGGATCTCCTTTGGTGCATGACACCGCATAATTGGACCTCTTACTCATAACTCTCAAATGCAAGAGCAGGACTGTGGTGCTTTAGCCAAATGCTTGATTTCTATTTGGGAATTACACAAAACATAAAAGGGAATCTATCTCTGCAATGGCAACACAACTGCTAGGACAGAGGATTGTTTTGCTATGTTGGGAAGCGAATGGGACAGCCAGCCCTAAGTCATCACGTGATGCACTCGCTGGGATTCTCTGAGCTTGCAGGGTTTGTCCATGTTTACCAGAAACCTGGCAAATGGCTTATCATGCCCTGTTGGATCCCTCAGCAGACAGTTTTCCATTTACCACTTGTTTAGTAGTGTTCCCTCTACTTTGTCCAACAGTGAAGATGCACATACACATCACTACACTATGGGAACAGGAGAAACACAAAGTGTCCCATTACCCTGCCAGAGGCTAAAGGCAGCTTGCTTACACTTGACAATGAAATTGGAACATTTGCTAACTCTCTGTGTGGCTGTCTTACACAGTGCTGTGCAACTCCAAAAGCCTGCTTTCATGAACAGCAGGAGAATTCATCTAGACTTGACTGGTGTGATAAGAAACCAGTTACCCTGCAGTATCTGGACAGTGTCAGCATGGCAATTATTCAGAACAAAAAAACCCAAACTAGAATGTTCCAGTGACTTTCTAGATCACAGATCTCTAGGTTTTGTTGGTGGAAAAGAGATACAAAGAGGTATGATAAATCTCTGACTAAACTTCTAAGATAACACATTTGCCTTTGTGGAAGTTTTTACAAACGCCTCAGCAGACCAATTACACATACAGAGCCTGCAGATCATGTAATCTTCAAAGCCTGGGAGTTCACCTATGTGATTATGTGATAAACACTCTTCCTGCCTGTAGTCCCATTTTGTGACATTACAAATCCTCTTGTGATCCATCACAAGGCAAGGAGATGAAGTCACTGACAATCAAAAAAACAACAGAAAGATGTTTTGAAAGGAATTCTCAATTTCGGTAATTTACCCAGAGAAATCTCAGCAATCTGACCTAAGGGGAACCAGGGAAAACAATCTGGACCACAGCCAGCATTCAAAACTTCCAATGTGCTTTAAATCCTTGGCTCCAGCTTTCTGGGCTGACCCTGTATAACTGTGTCAATCATATCTAGGGGCAGCTCTGTAAAGCAATGTTGAAGGAAAGCCCTGCAGTACTATATGCTTCCAAACACGTACACTAGCCAGTCTCTGACCTACTTACCTGAGAAGCCTGTCAGCAGGGCTACTTAACAAGAAAAACTGCTTTAGAGCTGCTGCCAGATACTTTGGTGACTTGCAAGTGCCACTTTCCCAGGCCACCTTTACAGTGTATTTCAATTCACTATGAAAATGGCAACTTTTTTTTTTTTTGTAACTATAGATTTTTTGTATAACAGCAGCACTGACACATTTTGGGAAATACCATGGATGCAATATTAATACAAGGTATCAACAGCTATGCACATGTATAAAAGTAGCTTCATATAGGAAGGTACAGATCCAATAGAATTTGGAGAATTCGGCATCCGGGAAACAACAATAGGAGACTAGATGTTTATTCTGGAATCAACTTCAAATCCTAGCAATCCAATACTACAGTGAGAAGTACACATTCTTTACCAGAACTAGTGCTGTGTTATAGATAGACAGATGGGTAAGCAGTAACTAGAACATGGCCTTGCAAAGTCTGTAGTTACAGTTTCTCAAATACAGCTATGCCTTGTGCAACAAGTTTGTTAAGGCTGTGGTGGTAATACATTTGTACCACACAATATATGTCACAACCAGAGGAGTATGAATGGAAAAATAGGCATTATCTTTACTCTTCGACAGACGTTTAATGAAATTCACCACTAAATCATGTTTAAATTTTGCGCAATAGGGTGGATTAAAAAAAAAAAAATCTTAGGTTCTGATTAATCAAAAGGAAGATTTTTCTAATTTCAGACTAACTCCCAAGTCTCCTCACTAAACCCAAACACAAGCTGTGCCTCCACACACAAAAGAGGAACTTAATCTCGTTTTTGAAGACATTCTGAATTCAGAAAAGCAGCTGAGCCCAATGTTTTTATCTAAAAAAAGGTACAGGCAGCAGAGCCAACTGCTTGGGAATTTCCACTAATGCAACAAATACTGTAAGTAACCAATTCCAAATACTGTAATTAAAAACTAGGGGGCATAACCCCCCTAGATTCTTAGCATGCTTTGCCCCATTTCATGATCTCTAGTAAACTCTAAATTTCCCAGCTCTAACTGATGCAATGGAGCTCTGCACAGGCACTGCAGTCTGCTTTGCACTTTCAACTCAGGGCAAAAGGTCAGTGCCTTTCATAACAGAATGCAGCATTGCCTTGATAAGAAGACATGACTGGGGTAGACTTAAATATACTTTCCAAAACAAAGAAATCAGTCTCATACATGTCTCTGTTTCTCCGGGCTTCCTCCTGCTCTTTGTGGTGCCGCCTCCTCTGCCTGGCAGACACATTAGAAGAGGCTGAAGATGTCCCGGATTCAGAGTCCTCTGAACTCTGGCCGCCTGAGCCATGAACATCAAAGAGATGCTGCTCCACGGCTGAGCGGATTGTCTTCTCTAAATACCTGTCAAGCCGAAAAATAAGGTCAATTGAGCTCAAAGACTTTGCGGAGCTCCCTCTCTGCAGCAATAAATAAAACAAGGGTATCTGTGGGTTATGTTTTCTTAGGATGGCAAAGCGGCACAAAATGTTCTAGCGCTATGACATATGCAAAGAGCAAAGCCAAAATCTTCAGATGCCCTCTGGTTCAAGTCCCTCAGGATAGCTGAGCCTTCCCAACTAATATTGCTCTTTTTATTTCTAGGGATGTCTAAAATTTCAGTAAAACAGCTGATTTTACTTCAGCTACAGACATTGGTGCCTAACTTTCACCCCCACTTAAAAAGTCCCTGCTCTGACAAAATTGCATTTGATACCCAGCCATGCTGACAGTGGCCAAGTCTGTTGTGCAATACAAGCTCAGTAAGGCAATGGATCACCTGCAAGAAGATGATTCACTGCTGTCTCACAGAGGGATCACAACGTGCAAACAGTAGCTCACTACAAACTCCTCACACACACTGTGACCAAGCATGGGTTTTCTTCTGAGTTCATGCTGTTTTCACCCATTCTTGGGCCACATTCTTGTGTCTCCACAGCCATCCTGACACTGCTGTGAGACCACCCTCACACCCACTGGCACTAAGAGGGCTTCCACACAAGCCACCACAAGGGAGCCCCTGCAGTTGCATTGGTTAAAGATGTGGGACGACTTGAACTTTCAACACGACCGAATCCTCATTTTGGTACTGCCGTTCTCTTGTAATATTCCCTTCCTTCCTTCATCAGAGGAAGCTTTTATGAGAAAATTATTTTTTTTTTAAAAGAGATTATATGGAAACACATTTTCGTATACACCCCCATCCTGTTTCTCTTTCCCGCAATGCTTTAAGCAGACTGGTTTTTCAAACATGCATGTCCAAAGTCCATGTATAGCTTGTACTGTTTTTTCCATAATTAAAATGTTATTTCAGGATTTGCTGGTTAATTTTCAACTGAGTAGCTACAATATGGGAACCTGTGCTTGGGCTGATTTCTCCTTTACAATAGCTGTGCTAAGTGGCTATACTTGAAAGCCTGCTGAGACTGCAGTTCCTGGAAAAGTCAGAAGACCTGAGCAACTGCAAAACCCCAGATGGTTTAACTAGGCAAGTATGTCTGTATTTCACTATTGACAAAGATGAGTTCTGCAAACCCATCAGCCACTGGGAATTTCCAGCTCCAGCAAAGCCAACTCATTTTAGCTCTGTTCCTCCCAGTTACAGCAGTAGGGTCAAGTCACATCCTCTGCTGGGATGCAACAGGAAGCAAACAAGAGCAAGACGATGACACAGTGCAAAGAGCTGCTCAAAATATGCAAATTCTGCCTAAGCAAAACATCACAGGCACAGTGAGCAAAGAACCAAGGGCCTGAGAAGTTTTCAGAAGGAAGTGATTTATTATCATTGCAGACAAATTGTTTTGGGAAACGCTGCCTGCTTTTTGTTTATATAAGAACGACTCTTAAAGAGAAATCAAAGAATAACCAGCAATACTTTAAAAAGCTTCAAGAAAGATAGCTACAAAATTAAAAGTAAAAGACACTTACTCTCCTGTAGCAGGAACGTTGCTACTGACTTGTGATACGTGGGCACTGTACAAAAGAAAAAAGAAGAAAGTTAGATCTTATTATCAAAATAAGGTCTTAAAATCTCTTGCTCTTTGCTGTGCTGAGATTTAAAGGTCTGAGCTGTCTCAACAACAATTGCGTACACATGCCACAGGTTTTCCCCTTAAGGAATTTTCACTCCCACTGTGACGTGGCATATTTTGACAAGTCAATATCCTCAACAATTAATTTCCCTGTCATTCCCATGCAATAGTCAAAGGTCTAACAGCAAGTATTTCATCCTCAACATGTTACAGATTTTTTGTTTTCTTCTGGGCTTTCTGCTGCTGATGTTTTAGCCTCATCACAAAAGTCTTTGCCTTTTGAAGCTGACTTGAAAATGTATACACTTAATTTTTAACTGCTCTCTCTGTTTAACTATTCTCTCTTTGAATATGCTCAAAGAATGTGTTCATATTCTTTGCTTCACATTTTAAAAAATAAAATCTATGCAGTCTTCTCTCCCTTTTACCTCGGTCTGTTATCAGGCTCAGGAAGAGCTGACACAAATGTAGGTGTTATCACTTGCTGTTCAAAGCCCTTCTGAACAAGCTGACCTGGCACAGGTGTCACTGCTTTCTTCCCTCTGCCAAGCTGAGTCCCATCCTGCCCCTTTTTCACCCACTGGCTCAGCTGACCCGGCCTTGCAGATAAGGTGACACTGCCTATTCATCCCTCCTGTGACCTCCCTTAAGTCAAATAAGCTACAGGCCTAGGGGTTTAATTTCAAATTATCCCTGTATCAGCAGAGTACAACTGGCAGATAAATCCCAGTAAAATGTAGCCAGGGTACAAAAGCCAGGCTGGATCCAAGATGTGCTTCCTGCCAAAATAGCCATTCATTGCTTTCAGTCTTTACCAGTTTCTCTCAAATCATTTCACGGCAGAACCATCGACAGCTGATTTGCCTCCACTACCCAAAGGTTTCCTCTGTTTCCCTCGAATATTTTGCACTTCACTGTATGGGGCTAGAGCTACCTAAGAAGCTGCAGTACTCTCAGATAACCACTCTGTGGCTTTACTGGGTTTGAGTGTCACTTGGGCAGAAGGCAGGAAACAGAGGAAGAGAAGGGTAAATGAGGGGTCACTACAGATAATTTAACACAACCAACAAACCAGCGTGACTCCTGTGTAGTGAGTTACAGACCCCACAAACACAAACTCAGCTTCAGGCTGAGCCAGTGTGTTCACCTGGGGTCTAACCACACACACACACCCATGCCAGTCCCAGCTTCACTCAGTGCTACTCTCCAGTCCCAGCACAGGTCACCAGAGTGGTGGCACACCAGGAAACCAGTCGTGGACTTGCCAGTACGTCCCACATTTCCTGCACAGCACCCGAGCAGCTGTGTCATCCAGACAATTTCATGAAGACATACAAACAACTATTACTGTAGCTATTATTACAGATAAAATATCTGCACACAGGAAACAAAATTCGCAAGATCACTCTCTTCCCACATCTAACATCTTGACTATTAACTACAGGATGGCTTTGGAAGTGCACATTTCAAGCACCCTACTGGCTTTCCTGTTTGCTTACCGGAACTATGTGGGCTCTTCCCAGCCCAAAACTATTTTTTTAAGACCTGGTCTCCCATAGGAGACATATTAGCAAGTAAGGTGCTAGTGTGGTAGGCTAACCCACATTATAAGATACAATTCACGTGCTTGCTACAGCTCCTACACCCATGGGAGTAGGTTAATACTGTACCATCTTTTTATAATATTTACATGCAAGCCAAACTGAGTGGGGGTGTCTTTCATATCACACTTTTCTTCTCTGTTTTCATGCCAGGAAAGTGGTAGCAGAGAGGAAGAATGGATTGTTTGGATTTTAGCTTTTTAAAAACATCCCTAGTATGTAGCTTTATCTACCAATAAAAATTTTTCTAACACCCCAGTACATTCTGTAGTTGTCTAATTCACAGTTAACACTAATTCAATTTTAAGTACATTAACCTGACTAATTCGTAATGATGTGTAAAAATTAATTTACTGTATCTAGAAAAGCCCTATTCAGACAATACAGATTCTCTAAGAAAGACAGTAACATGCTGATTTTCAAACTACTGACAAATAACAAGTACGTATACATTACATGCCAGCTGAGTGGATGACTACAAAATGAAGCTCTGACATTCTGATTTTACTGTACTGAATCCAAGTTTATCCTTAGCTCTGTGATAACTTAATGCTCTTTTATTATCCCCCTCTCAATAAGACAGAGATTTTAAAAAAGAGTTTTTCTAGATACACTAACTTCCTTTTAATTCCACAGCTGGTAACTTTTCTGGCTATTTCATTTTGAAGCTTAATTTGAATGCATTGCTAAGTTGCTTTGCTTATTCTCCACCAACCTTTCTTACACCAAGGAAGTTCACATCCAAAACAAATGGTGGAGGGGAGAGAATTACACAGTGGTTTTAGGATTTGAGCCTGCTGCGGGACAGAACAGGAGGTGCACGAGCAGGCTGGCAAACCCAGGCAAAGACACCGCCCTGGGAGGATTTCAGAGCCCACAAAAGCAACCAGGCAGGCAGGGTGTATCCTGCAGGGTTTTCCAAACTTCTTGGGTGGCAGAAGTCGCTCTGCTGTTGGATTTATGCAGAGCAGGAAGGGCAAGCCATGCCTAGAAGAGCCCTCTTGGCATGCCCGCCTGTGCAGGCAGCTGCCTTTCTCAGTAAATCATCCGGACAATGGGAACTCATGTTCTGCTTCAGTTAATTATTTTCCCCTCACATCTGCTCCATTTCACTGATACGTGCGGTCAATTATCTCCACAGCTAGATTATCTTTATTAGATTATGCAGACGCTGTTGCAGAGCATGCTGAGAAATACTGACTTTTGATAGAAATTACAGGTTCTCCTCGGGTGACAGAAGGCAGCAGGACAGCTTCCCAGTGCTGGGGGACTTTTACTTTCAGAAAGCCAGCCAGAAAACCTCCATCAAGGCACACAACTGTTTTAAGTGCTATGAACTTTTGAACTCGTTTCTTATGACCCTCATGCTTTTCCTTTTGGGAAGTCCGACCTCTAGCACTTCCCAGTTTTGTCTAACTTGTTTACCCAAGTCTTTTGCTCACTTTCAGAGGTGCTCCATCAGCTCTGGAAAATGTCTTCACACATAAGGTAAACTCTCACTGCATGGCCTTCTTTCTTCTGTTTCAGCCTCAATGACGAGAAGGTGATATTTTCCATCACCATTAAATCTCACCTGCCCCCTAACTAGTACTCTCTAAGTTTAAAAGATGAGCACTGGAGTGAGAATTATCTCATGTGATGCCTGTCCCTTGTTTGGTCTGCACTGGGCATCTTGTGATAGCAGACAAACAACTGAGCTGGATATCGAAGCCCCTTCTCCTAATTTCTTTCATTCAAGCCACTATTGAGGAAAATATCTTAGCGTCCAGGTAAAAAGAGCAAAGAAAAAACATGAAACAGAGCAAATTAGCAAACTGACATACTGGCATAATATTTTCCCAGATTGGGTTTTCATTTATGAAGTCATTTAATTAATTCCTGACAATACTTAATGGCCTAATTCATAAACTATACTTGCAATCCAGTACTAAAGACACTTGTTGCTGAGATGTACTTACAGTCCATTTGCTTTATTCAGGAAGCAAAGGCGGGTTTTGTTCCTGTTTTCAGTTTTTTAAAAGCCAAGCACAACAGTAAGAAAGCCTCAATAGATGCAAAAACTTCTTACAATCTTGCTATTCCAGCAAAGTTGAGGACGTTTAAATGGCTTTGACATAACAGATGGGAAATTCCTGAAGTCCTCCCAAATATATTATTTCAATCCATGACCTAGGAAGTTCCTATTCATATGTATTTATACGGTCTAAATGCTATCCACTCTCCACGCTGTGACATGCAATACTGCAAACTCACGTGGGATCCATTTTAAGACAACTACTTTATCTGACACACTTTCACCAAAGAGAAGGGTTGTGATGGCATAGAAAATGTGAAGATAATGAGTTTAAAAATAAAAGGGGTGTGCTCTTACTGGGATGTCCCATCACACAGAGGACACAGTTCCAGTATTTTCTCAGCACCTTCACACTTTCACAAGCTCAGATCAAATCATCCTTCCTTTAAACGTGGTATATTATTTTTTACACTTCCTTGTTACTACACAGAAAACTAACCCCACTAAAAGCAACTTTCTTCAGGATTCCTAATGCTTTTCACTTGCACATCCTTTATGATGGATGCACACTGACACCTACTGCTTGGAGGAGAGACAACCCTGTAGGGGATTCATAGAGGCCACATGATTCAGCTTGGTGAATGTGCATGGCTGTGTCTGAGCAGGCTCCTCTGCAGAGGAGGGAAATAATCCTCAGGGAGCCTCAGACCTGCATGGCAGCCGGGCACCCAGAGCAGGGGCACCCAGTGGCCTGATGTTTCCTTCCAGGCAGTGCTGATGTGATGGACATGAGTGCTCATCACATAACATAATCATGATTTGTGGTGGGGCCCAGCATTCCTGTGGATCTCAGGACCTCTTATGGCACGTCCCATAGAGGAAGAAGTGTCCAGTGGGAAGGTGGTCAAGCAAATTTCTGAGCAGGTGTAAAATCCAGAGAAAAGTTCTCCAGTTTCTTCAGGAAACTGACCTGAGAACAAACAGCATAAAACATCTTACCCAATAAACTTCAGGCTAATAATACCTGACCTGCATTACTTAAAAAGAATTGTCTTAAATAAAAACTATTAAAAGGAAAAACAGTCAGCTGTACTGAATAATGCCCACAGGAGTACTTCTAGGCAAAACATTCCAATGCCTTGCCCTGCACTCCTGTGCATTTAATGCAATCTTTGGCACTGCTTGTGATGTCAGGTCTCATTGCAGTTTCAGTTTAATGCTCTGCATGTTAACAAGGAGGCTCCACACTACAAAGCTTTTGCTTTTCTCCCCTGTAATATCAGTCTGGCTTATCTCAGGACATACTCATCAGGGAGCTCCTCTGAAAGCATCTCATGACTAACGTCACATCTAAGGCACAGCACAAAGCCCGCCTGAGGTCTCCCTGCCTTCTGAAAACTCACTGCACACGTGGAGTGGAATTGTGCTTACAGGGAATTGGCGCTGCCAGATGCTGCTTCATTACCTGAAACTGCCGAGGGTTTCTCAGCACTGATTACTCAATACAGCTGGCAGTCACAGTCTCACTACAGAACCATGCAAGGAGCAGTACTGTGCACTTCTTAACAATCTCAACTCCCTTCGCCACAAGGTTTTGGAACGTAAACACCCTTCAGGCACAACTCCCTGAAACAATCAATCACCTAGCAAGGCTTTTCTCTTCTTTCAACAGTACAGAAATCCTCTTGCCTGGTACTGAGCACAGCTGAGCCAACAAATTATCTAATCAAGGACTACAGACAGGGAGAGGACAACCCTGGTCAGCAGTAGGTGAATGGATTCAAACCCCAGATTTCTCAAACTGGTCAAGCTGACATCATCCTTAAAATGGCCAATGAAAGAGGGCTCCAGCTACAAAATTAATAATTTTCTGCCCCAATACATTCATAAACTATTTGTACACATTCTCGCATCAGTATTGTTATTTAACACACACATCCTTCCCCCTCTGTCTAAAACTCAGGGGGTATATGTGTAGCCTGGTTCATTTCTTACGGTAACTAGGACCTCCATGCTCTTTTCTCCCTCTTATAACAGTCTTCCCATTTCTTTAATCATCTTCACAAACCTAAAGCCATTGGAACATGAGTGACTTGAAACTGTGTAAGATCTCACCTGTCTCTTTTACAAGGGCATCCATACTCCTTCTAAGTATACTGAAAATACTCCCTTTATATATCCACTGTCACGTGATTACTTCAACTGGAATATTTTCACCCCATGCCACCCTTTCATCCCTCCATGAACAAGTATGCTCACGTCCTTTTTTTTCCCTGGCATTTCCAAATGCGAGGAACTCCCCTTTCAGGGCTAAGATTTTCATTATTAGACCTGAGGTATATGACTTTATTACTTATGTTATTATTTTTTATAGCATATATCTTAAATTTGATGCTTATCTTTATAAATACATAAAAATATCTTATATACATATGACAGTGAGATATTTTTTATATATATATATACATGTCACTCTATATAATATCTCACTGTCATATATTTTCTCCCAGAGGACACCCCCAACCCTTTCGCCCCTGCTAGAAGCTCAGTTAATGAACATGATTTGATTTTTTTTATGCCAGTGGCTATTAAGGAAAAGAAGTTCATGACACTTAAGGCGCTCCAGCAGCAACCCCCTTCCTCTCCTACCAGCAATACCTATAGGTCTCATCCCCTCCCTACCCATCTTGAAGTTTAGTACTCATGTCCACTTTTTCCATGTAGATGGCATGATATAAAACATTTTGCTGACATCAGACGGACTAGGTATACTCCTCCCTCTCTCTGGGAAGTCTTTTAAAAATTAATGTGGTTGTACAGGTGTTACTGGTGCACTCTTTACAAACCCATGTCATATTTTGTCTCATTTACTGCTTACTCTCATACTGTTAAAGACTGTTTATTCCCTTACGAGGTAGCAGTGGTGATAAAGTCTTGACTTTCCCAATATCTAAAGAAAAAAAAAAAAAAAACCAACAAAGTCCCAACCCTAAACCAGTGTCATTTTAAGAAACAGTGTATTTATTGGTGGCATTCTGACAGCTCTGACTTAAAAGTTAAGACCTTCAGCATTTGTCTTACTGTTAAAAATAGCAGCCAGGGAAACATCTCCATTGTTAGCTGACACAGTACAGCACTGAATAACCAAGTCTCTGATTTGATCCTACTAAAACTGATTTACGGAGGGTGTGCCGGTTTTGGCTGGGGTAGAGTTAATTTTCTTCCCAGTGGCTGTGTTTTGGATTTGTGCTGAACACAGGGTTGATAATACAGAGATGTTTTTGTTATTGCTGAGCAGGGCTCACACAGAGCCAAGGCCTTTTCTGGGTTTTGTAGTGGCAGGGAACTTAGGGGTGCATGGGAGGTTGGGAGGAGATGCAGCCAGGCCAGGTGACCCAAACTGACCAAAGGGATATTCCAGATCATATGGCATCATGCTCAGTGTGTAGAGTGGGGGGAAGATGGAGGAAGGGGGGATATTTGGAGTGATGGCATCTGTCTTCCCAAGTCACCATTACACGTGACAGGGCCCTGCTCTCTGGAGATGGCTGAACCTTCCTGCCCATAGGAAGCACTGAATTAATTCCTTGTTTTGCTTTGCTTGTGTGCATGGATCTTTCCTATTAACCTGTCTTTATCTCAGCCCATGAGTTTTCCAGCTCTTACCATTCCAGTTCTCTACCAAATCCCGCTGGTGAGGGAGTGAGCAAAGCAGCTGGTTGCTGGCTGGGGTTAAACCACGACAGAGGGACACAATGTTCCTTCCGTCCGGCAAAAGCCAAGTATTATGCAGTGTTTGGAAGCTAAAGAGCTCTTGTTCCCACTTACTTAACTTGTTGTATAATTATCTATATGGAACTACTGCATAAACACAGCAGTGACCGCTCTGTACCCAAACATTCATGATTCACTCCAAGGATTACTTGAACAGCATTTCAAACTGTGTAAGTGCGGCTGGTAGCAACAGAAAGAGATTTGACAATCAGACAGCTAAAGCAGACAGTCTCCCCTTCCTTGCCCATGGTGTGAAATGCAATTCCTACACATCATGCACAGCCTCTGGGGCAACAATCAGAACATTCAAAGTTACGCAGAAAAAACTGGCCACCCACTCAAGTTCTCAGTTGTTGAAGCACCAGGCACTGCCCAGCCAGCGCCAGCTCTCCTGCCAAATTAACTGCACTTGGCAACTGACCCCAGGAGGACACACTTCTGATGTGTTATAAACAGAAACAAGACTTACAAGCTGCTCCCTTTATTTACAAGTAACTGTATCCCAGCAATGTTACAAAAGACAGGAGCTTGGCACGAAGCCTGTATGTCAAGGTGAGCTGCCGCCTCTACTCCTACCGGCCATTTCTTCACTTCCCAGCTACGTGTTTATTCCGGACTGTTCCCTTCCTATTTGCAAGACAGATTCCCATCAAAACCCATCCCTTCATTTCAGTGGACACACTCATTCTCTGTTCTCCCCCCTAAAAAGCCTACATCTCTATTTAAGATGTTCAAACTTGCTCCCTTCCTCTCAGAAATGTCCTTTGGTATCAGTTTTCTCAGGTCCTTTCCTCGCTCCCCATCTCCTTGGTGATCCTGACAAGGTCAGCCAAAGAGAATCTCCTTCATGGATCATTTTTCTATAATCCAGGAAAGGGCTTGGAAGGACAGTTTGGAGCAGTAAGACAGATGGAAATGTAATGAAAGCCTAAAACCATTTGAAGGTCACATTTAGCCAGAAAGAAAAACAAAGGGGCGGACGATTTTTAATGGAAAGACAGGATGAAGAATTAAAGCAGGGAAAATTTGAGACGCGGGAACGTATGTATGCAGCTACAAAATAATCTCCTGAAAGAAAATGCAGAATCTCCTTGGACAATTTGGAGCTTTTGAGGCACAGACTGGGCAACATCTGCACAAATAGATTGCAGGGAATGACGGTGCATCAACAGGAAGGCAGACAGGATCGTGCAACCAGGCTAGTCCACGAACAATTCCCTGACACACATTTCTGCACAGTATGCATTAACTGCACTCTTCATGTCAGAAAAATTCTTTAAGAAAAAACCCAAGCTACAAACAGGAATATATGCCAGAGATTAACAAATTTCAGACATCACTGTAAGAATTCCAATTATCACCGTTCTCACATAAAGCACCACTGGGATTTCTTTTTATTTGTTTAAACTCTGCAGAGATCAAAGAACCCAATTATAATATCTGGCCCTTCCTTCTCTGCAGCCGTTCACTTAATTGCTCTGGCTCCTGTTCTTCCACTAAGTATAAATGAAAGCACTGGAACTGAGCCTGCTACTGAAGCAAGCAGAGCAAACTTTCACTGATGTCAACAGAATTAGACCCCTTTTACAAGCAGTGACTTTGCCCTCCAGTTGGCAAAACAAGAAACAATTTGCTCAAATGCAGCACGAGCACCATTCCCTCCAGTGAGGCTTGCTGGGTACCCAGGCACTCTCCCGCTTTCCTAGGCTGCAGCAGGGAAACAGCTGCTGGATGGGCTGCTGACTCACCATCTGGTTCCTGGTTTCTGAGCAGCACATGCTGCCAGTTCCTCAAATCCTGTAGCAAAAATCTCTCCCGTGCCTGCAGATAAGCTACTCAGGCATCTAAGCTACGTAACAAACCAAACAAAAGAGGAAACCCACGTCCATCTTGCAATAAAGACCTTAAACCCTGGGCCTCCTCTTTAAACACAAAAGAATCGCAACAGAGATGGTATCTACAAAGACTCATCCCACTAACTGCACAATAATTACAAATGTAAAATTAATCGTCACTTTGTTCAGCACTTCTGAACCCCTCTCCACATTTAATTCCAATAACAAGTCAATCCCACACAGAAGAATAAATGAAAATAACTGAGTAAATACCTCACATAGAAGGGTGACATAGGCCGCTCATCTTCTTGGGAGCTAAAAACAAAACATATTTTATAAGTTAGTACGCAGTTCCGTCTTGTATTTGCAGCTCAAGATACTCACTCTTAAAAAGCAGAGATAACAAAAATGAAATTGCACCCGTACAGAGGTCAGAGGTAACACTTAAGTCTCTTTTTGTCCTCTGGTTGATGCATGGAAGAAAGCTTTAAGTTACTTTCCTTAAATCCTGGCAATCCAACTCATTTCTCAATGTCCACAAATGTGGCGTAACAGATCTCCTGCTAGACAGCCAGGAGTCATTCTGACTCTGCAACAGTGCTAGGGCTATTCCCATAGCAACAATAAAGCATTTTGCCAGGAAAACCAAGAGACTCCTTTGCTGTCTGCTGTTCCAGACTTAAACAATCTGCCTATTAAAGCCAAATTTGAGAAAAAACACAAATGGCATCTTGAGTAACCAAAGAAACAGCCAAGGCCATAGGTGTATGCATGAGGCTACCTATTACCCAGTTTTATCACTCCTGTGGAAAGTTCATTTGAATGAAATTTCTGTAGGCTTGAGACCAGGGAGTGCCACTGGCTGGCATGGAGGACCCCCTGACAAAATGTTTAGTTGTGTTTTAGCTGTGCACTGGCCTGGCCCCAACGTAACTACCTGGTAAGTGACTGACCAGCCCTGATCCAGCTCATTGTGCCTGTGCTGGCACAAGGGCAAGAATGAGCTGGGACACAGAATCACACATTATCTCTTGAATTCTGAAGGATTTTATTTATTGGCTTATAAAAGCTGCTCTAAGCACTCGATAAAGGGGAAAGGAACATCTCTAGGTAGGATCCTAGAGATCCTAGCAGCTAGGAAATCAAGTACTCAGGTACCTTCTGCAGCTTCCATCGGAGCCAGCGTGAAGCCCCCTCAGCAAGATGAGCTGAAACTGGCCTGCAGCCAGGTGAGCACTCTGCCCTCACACTGTACACAGACAGAAGCAGATTTATCACGGCTTATTTCCAACCCAGCCAATGTTATAACTGACCCACAAATATGAATGCCAAATTCACTGGGGGGCCAGAGCATGAGGGAGGAGGCAGGATACAAGGGAATCAAAAAGGCAGGCAGACAGACAAGCAAGCCAGTGCACCAGAGAAAAAATCACAGGGATTCAACCCCCCCAACTAGAATATGGGAAGATTCATAAATAGGCATCTACAGAAAAGACCTTAAAGCACATCATGTGGGAAACCCAAAATACTGATTTGAGGGTAATACCAAAAACCACGGACCGGAAGGAACAGAAACTGCCTCTGAAATCAGTGTGGTCTGCCAAAACTTCATCACCTCTGTAAGGCAACAGTGACTGGACAGCTTTCAGCAGCTCCCCAACAAGAATGGGAGCACATCTCCTACTGGAAACTTTGCTGCCACTTCCACAAGCCCATCTTCAGTAGCCTGAACAAGCTGCAGTTCCCAGAGCTGCTGCTGCTGCTCCCAGAGTCAGGCAGGACACAGAGCAGTGGACAGTGGGTGGTGAGTCTGTGAACTGAGGCTAACAGCACCTGCAGAGTCTTTCTGAGAAACTGCTACAGCTTTGAGACTGCCTAGAAAAAGCTGAAACACGGAAATGCCCATTACTGCCTTTCCCTGAAGACAACCTGCAACAAAGGCATGGGTAAGAACCTCTGCCAGGTAAGGCTCCCTCCCCTGATGGCAGGCAGTCTCCCAGCCAGCACGCATGCTATCATTTTATTTAGCACTTACAGAATATATATTTTTTTAAGTGTAAAGAAAGTTACTTTAAATCACAAAGCTGCTGGTGAAGTTTTTTGCTATGTTCAGTTCATTGCATTAATAGCTGTACTTGTAATCTCAATGCAAACAAGTCCAAGTAGTGGACAGAAAACATGAAAAGTCTTTTCTCACATAAATGAAAGTTCACAGTGCCATCAAGATTTCTGTGCATCAATGCAACTTCAAATGACAACACCAGATGCTGCTTTATGTACAAGGGGAAGTTGCCAAAGCCACACCAAACATGCTTTCTTTTCATCATTTTCACCCCTCCTTATTTCAAGGTTTGTCATTAACTTCCAAATCAGAGAAGCACAATCATACTGAGAAAGTCCAAATAATCTTTTACATTTATGCTCCCAATATCTGTTTTGACAGAGCAGATGGAAAAGTAATATTCAGCCAGGACTCTGAATCCTCTTGCATTTCCTTCCCTTTCTTCCATATCAAGTGCAACTGGATGCTTCTTAAGGTCAAGTAAGTTTTCTAACTGTACAAAAATTTATCCACCCATACAAAGGAATTGAGGAGAAACAGGTATTATAAGCCCATTAGCTGGGAATGGCAGAGAAAGAAGCTCCTACAGAAGTCAGAAACCAAATATCAGTTTCATTTAGATCATCAAGTGTCAAGATTTCACATGGTTGATAATAACTGTAGCTGTGAAAAACCTCTCTGACTCAATAGTGGTTCATAGTTTACATGTGCAGCAAATGAGCAGCAGCTGAATCTGGGATGAAGACCTCCAAGCTAACTAGTACAAAATCCAGACTTTTGAGAAAACCATACAAATCTTCTAAATTTCTACCTTGCCCAGCAAAGAACTTATCCATTAGACAAACAGGCTTAGCAGTAAATTACGTTTTGGGGGTTTTTTGTTTGGTTGGGTTTTTTTTATCCTCCAAGTTTTGTCCAGCTTGACATATGCTTTATGCCCAGAAGGCACTAAAAGGATGAAATAACTTTTAAAAAACCCAGTTATTTATTCAACTATCACTGATTACCTGGTCAAGCAGGTGAGTGCAAAATACAGCAGTCTCTTTTTTCTCAGGCATATAAATAGCTCCCCTAAGTCAAAGGATTAAACAGAAATTAATCACTTCCATGAAATACTTGGGAGATTACCGGACAACTTCCTTCTTGCTAAAAACCAAAACAAATACCAGCCAAACGAAAAAAATCAAACAAAAAAAAAATACAGCAAACCAAACTTGTTCTATTTATTTCAGAGGTAAAGAAGTACTATTACCTATGTTTGCGACCACCACTGAGCTAATAAAAAGTTTGTCAGACTGGAAGGAACACCAGTTTAGCCCACCAGTTAGTTCAGCACATCTTGGGATTTTCAGGCGCATCCTTTCTGTCCTTGAAGAATGAAATAGGAAAGCCTGGGTGAAGTCTAACTGTTAAACGATCAATTTCCATTACAGAAGGAGTTATCCTTTTCTGCCTCCTTCTTTTGCAACAGGAATGTTACAAGTAACCATTCACCCCTCATATTTTTGAACAGGTAATCATGGTCTTCCTTTTTTTTTCTGACATCTCATAGAACCATAGAATCATTGAGTGAAAAAGACCTTTCAGATCAAGTCCAACCTTTAAATCATCTCACCCTCCAGGCAAATAAGGGAGCTGCTGAACCTGCTGCAGAACACCCATTTAGATGGAAAGTCGCCAATTTATTTACGTGCATAAGGAATACCCCTGTCTCAGCCCTCTCCTTGCTGGCCTGAGCTCCCACCACAGGTCAGAGAGGGGCTCAGGGTCCTTCCTCCTTGTTTTATTTCCACTTAATAATCAGCAGGTCTTCTGTCTTAGCTTCCTGGCACTGGAACCTCCGTTACAAAGCTACTGCTGCTTTCCTACTCCACATCTCTTTTCAAAACATAAATGGGACATTTAGTTGATGAAATCTTAAAAAAATACTCCAGATTTCAGCTTTGGGGTTTTTTATTGTTGGGGTTTTTTTTTTTTACAATTATGAAAACGTACTTTGACTCATGGGTCAACATTCTGCACTGGAGATGAAGGGCCCAGACACTGGCAGAGTCTTGCTGCTCAGCCAAGGTCATGTTTTCCTAATACCTTGCCATAGGCTCTGTTTGTTCTGACCTCAAATGTTAGATAAGGGAATGGCTTGCTTTCTATACTACCACAGAAATTCTCGACTTCAAAAGAAATTTAATTGGTTTTTAGTGAGAATACTTTTTTAATGCAAAGCAATAGCTGCTTTTATTTTTAATACAATCAAACAAAAAGGCATTGAAAAATTCAGTGGCATCAAATTACTAATGATATCAAAAGTTAATGCAGGTTTTGGAGGGAGGAGAAGGAAGGCTAAGCTTGGGCGACTTCTTAAGACTTCAAACTTATCTCCCTCTTGTTTTCTTCTCATCATTCAGAACACCTATGCCTCCTTGGATTAAAAGATATACAATTTTTGCAACTACAGAGGATTTTAACAATTTTGTTTCTTTACTTATTATGCCATTCAACACCAACAACACTAAAAACAGCTCCAAGAAAACACTGATTTTGAGGCCACAGCAGCGCTTTTTGCTGAACGTCTCATCTTATTCAAAAATTTTTCAGCACTTCTTCACCCGCCCAAGTCATTTCCCCATAAAAGTTATTTCGATGTTGCAAAAAATGCAAGATCGAAACAGCTCATGAAAATTTATTGCATGCTTATTTTCTCAATAGAGCTATTTACTCACAGCTTGTGCTTCACAGCAGTGGGTAAAAGGCAATGTTTTTGCAAATGAGAAATAGCAGGCAACACAAGTTTTTGCATTCTAATAAATCCTTCAAAATAAACTTCCTTCAAACAAATATTGAGGTACATTATGCAAAAGAAGAAAGAATAATACCATCCTTGATGCAAGAGTACCCATAAATTTAATCTAACATCATAACACTGCAGTGATACAATGGTCATCATTACAGTCAGGACCTACCACCAATCCTTGAGCAATGCCACCCTTGCTCTATATCCTTAAATAGAGGAGGAGGAGGGAATGTTGCACTGTTTAAAAAACAAATGCTTAACAGCTATTTTCCTGTGAGAGTTATTTCCATGCCAACATTTCCATTTTCCCTGAAGAGTAACTTTAATAAGTCAAAACCATAACATGTTGTTTCAGATATTTATCTCCAGTCTTCACAATAGTTGTGCTTATACCCAGCCATGCATACCACTGAAACTTAAGTAAGCTACTCAGCAAATGAGCCACATGTCAAAATCCAAAGCAGACAACCCAGCTTCTTTATTCTGAACTCACATATTCTGCAAAATTATCATACTATGCAAAATATCTCCAATTACTAGGGTGGGGGTGAATTGGTATTGGTTTAAATATTAAACTCCAAAGGATCCCACCATCTTCCTCAAAGCTGTTTCTTCAGCAGAGTTTTCCCTAAAGGTCTCTCATCTGAATTACATTGCATAGGCATCTATCCATAAGCATGATTGTGCAGGCTATGTGTGAGGGGGCACTGAGATTGAAGCGTGCCACCTGAACAGGAAAAAAGCACACTGAAGGCTTTTTGCACACTTCCTCCTACTTCAAAGCAACATCAGGGATCAGGGAAGTATAGGCTATCCCACGGCAAGCTGAAATGAGCAGAACTTCTTGCTGATTAAGTGCCACTGTGAGCTAGAAGCAGATTTTCCATTTATATTAACATACCTGAATATCCTGGAGCCCTTGACAGCATAATTTTGTATAATTACTTTCTACTTACTATCCTCCTAGATTGCATATATGTTTATCTTTTAGAAAATGACGTCAATGTTAAGCAGCTCACTTTTGTTGTTTCACTTCTTAAGCGAGTTGGGTCTTATTATGAAAGATGGGGCAGCATCTTTCCTTTTACTTGTGGTTTGGCAAGAGTCCTCACTAGGATAAAACTAGAAAATGGCTCAGAAAGAGGCGGAATGAATGTACCAGCCAAAGTCTCACCTCTTCTCAGAATTTAACAGTGAAGTTGCATAACACACACATACCTGTTGCATTATAATGGTGAAGAACTGTTACTAGGTAACCAGTGATTTCAGTTTCAGGATTGTTTGTTAAAAGCTTGCACACTTCAAATAAAGGTATCTGAGAGGCCAGTTTTATGTAAATATTCATATTTTCTTGCTTAATCAGGTGGACACCCCAGAGACAAACACCAAAGAAAATGTCCACATCAATTTCTTCTTTTAGTCAGAGCTTTCCATGCCCAGTGGTACTGAGGAAGAGCTTCCACAGGCTCCTACACCCATCACGTCACAGCTGTGACAAGACAGGGTACCCAGCCATGGGTCAAATCCGAGTTTGGAAGATGAAAAATTCACACAGCATTTTCTAACAAGCTATGACTTCAGGAAGATGAGAACCACGGGTTTGAATTTCTCTTCATTCTTCCACCAGAAAAAAAACCCACCCAAACCCAAAGCAAACAAACTAAAAACTATATACAAGTTCTCTCCACCCTCAGAGAGCATACTTCACATCACATCCTTATTCCAGAATATACTTCATTAGGGCTTGTCAAGCACTCCTAGTACCTTGGATAGAAAGTGATAGCAAAGTCCAAAAGATCAGACTTACTTACAATACAACTTTACACACACAAATGTTCACAAATGTGATAAAGAGAACACAGCAGCCACCCAAAAAAAAAAAAAAAAAGTGTGGTGGAATACAAACATGTTCTCGGGCTAAACTGCTGGGTATTTGTGAAAGATCCTAAACAAACCAACCAGTAAGGTAAATCAAACAATCCTGAATAACTGCAAGTGAGACTGCCCATGCAGACAACTGCTGCTGTACAGGTTAGAAACAGATCACTCACATTCCCTGCTGCTATCAGATGCAATTGCTAAAAATATTTGTGATGGCTTCACTCTTCCACTACCTTGACTTGTTAAGCAACAGAGGCCACTGATCACAAACAAGGCCCAAGTGTGTACCTGCCTTTCTTATCTGCTACAGAAACTGGTAGATATGATTGGCAAAGGCAGTCACAGGCTTCAGCTTTGCACAGCTGTTGTTATATCTGCAATAGACTGAGCTAGAATACACGAATTCAAACATGCATTAACAGCATTAGAAACACTCTGACTAGGAAGCTAGGATACCAAAGTAAGCTAACGCTATTCTGGAAAGATGGTAGCCCAACAGCAACAGAAGAGACAATTACTGGTGGATAAGTTGTTGAAAAATCAGTAATGCAATCCATGTGACATTCACCGCTGCCTTCTACAGTGCTTGGGTAACATAGTACCTGCTGCAGTGAGGGTTCAACACATTTGGCCTTCCACCTCTTCCCATGCAATGAAACATAACCCTGACATGCCCATTGTCACTCCTTCACAGCAGGCCACCATACCCCATCACATGCCATTCCACAGATATCTATATATAGAATGATACCATATAGTCCATATGGCTCTATGCAAGCACATTATATGATTTTCTGGAAGACAGACTCACAGCTCACACATATCTTGGTAGATACAGAGCCGTTCTGCGTCTCCCAAGTTTTACACACCAGCTACACATTTGTATTGCTTCAGCACTGGAGGGCTTCCATGGCAGGCACAGCACGGCCAGCCTTGTGGCCCCAAAGAGAGCACAGAGAGGGGCACCTGCAGGAGATGGGCAGGAGGGAGTTCACTCACCCAGGAAGGGAACCAAGTGTGATTACTGCAGGCAGCTCATTCCCTTTCTTGAGAGGGAAAGACAGATTCTTTCAGCTTGGCAAGTATCCTAAATCACAGTGCCTGAAGGGTGCCCCATCTCTGATCTAAACCCAGTAACAGGAACCACGCACTGCAATTTGTCCATGCCCTCAGCTAGAACAGCAACATCAGCCTGTTCACCCCACAGGAACCACAAAGTGCTTTCCACGCTGGTACTAACCAATACTAGACATAACACCTTTCCTGAAGCTGACAAAAAATGCTCAAAGCCAGCAAAACTCTGCCCTAAGGGAAGACACAACATTATACAGGGAAGAACAGGAAAATAAAGGTGCAACCTGGAGAATGCCACTGTAAAGGGATCTGGCAATCTGCAGCAAAGAAAACTAGGTGCTAAAAAGTACAGTATACACAGACTAAAAATAGATCAAGGAGATGGAAAAAGAGCCAGAATTTTGTGAATTATTTTAACTGAAAAACTCAAAACAATTCTGTACCATGCTTACGGTTTAATGGAGTTTGAAGAAAATTCCTCACTTTTGAAGTGCTGACTGCATCTCTAACTGATCGAGACTTAGTCCTTGCAACAACAAAGAGTCTAATTAGAGCCTGCCTCTGAAACCTATCTTCCCCTGGGTGAAGAGTCAAGAGCATAATAACAACCACTTGCTCCAACTGCTGCTAGGACAGTCAGATCCTTGGGAACATAGAAAGGTTAAAAATATTATGTGAGACTGGTCCTTCAAATAGAAATGATGCACCGTGACCACTTCTTTAAGACATTCAAACCATATTTCTGTTTCTCTGCAGTCATCAACATGGAACCCCACGACTGCATTAGTGCCAGAGACTTCCTCCACATCTACTTGCAGAGGACCCTGCACTTTACCAAGACAATTACAGTTTGGGCAGCAATTTTAGTTATTATTTTACTGTGTTCAAGTAAGCAGCAACTCCACAGCTTCTGCTGAAACAGCACCACCATAGTGCTGAAATTGCACGGTAAATTTTTTATTTACTGTTTTGTTGATTACAGAAAGATTGATATTCAGGCTATTCAAATACTACTAGGGGAGATACGGACCGCTCAATTTTGAGAACTGAATGAATAGTAAAAATAAAAAAAAATAATTTGATGACCCAGTGAAAGGGCTGTGTACACTCCTCCCCGCAGTGGGTCTGTGCCCTGCCATTTCAGAAGCTTCACTGAAGCTGTCCCTGCCATAGCGTGGCGGGAGCACATGCCAGCACAGGTACTCGCTCACAGCTGGTGCTGAAGGGAGGTGTGCGTCGGCACCCTGGAAACACCCAGCCCTTCTCCTCCGAAAACTAAACCTGTCGCCCATGCTGCGGCAGGCTGGGTGTGTGAGCTGACAGCCGGAGCGGGCTGTGCGCAGGGGCAGCCCGGCCGCGCTCCCGTACCGCAGCGCAGCCCCGCAGCGGGCAGCCGCCGGAGGGCTCGGGTTTGCCCGGGCGCACGGAGCCGGCGGAGCCCCGGGGCTGGCCGGGGTCCCTGTGCACCTCAGAGCTGCTCCCACCCCGCACGGAGAACGCTGTGTGGATTTCGGGGCGCT